>VMRN01000053.1:452490-515159 GCA_010277015.1 Poeciliopsis turrubarensis
CTTCTAGTACCAGCTTCTAGTGCTAACTTCTAGTGCTAGCTTCTAGTGCTAGCTTCTAGTGCCAGCTTCTAGTGCTAGCTTCTAGTGCCAGCTTCTAGTGCTAGCTTCTAGTACCAGCTTCTAGTGCCAGCTTCTAGTGCCAACTTCTAGTGCTAGCTTCTAGTGCCAGCTTCTAGTGCTAGCTTCTATTACCAGCTTCTAGTGCTAACTTCTAGTACCAGCTTCTAGTGCTAGCTTCTAGTGCCAGCTTCTAGTGCTAGCTTCTAGTACCAGCTTCTAGTACCAGCTTCTAGTGCCAGCTTCTAGTACCAGCTTCTAGTACCAGCTTCTAGTACCAGCTTCTAGTGCCAGCTTCTAGTACCAGCTTCTAGTACCAGCTTCTAGTGCTAACTTCTAGTGCTAGCTTCGAGTTCCAGCTTCTAGTACCAGCTTCTAGTGCCAGCTTCTAGTGCCAGCTTCTAGTGCCAGCTTCTTGTGCTAGCTTCTAGTGCTAGCTTCTAGTGCTAGCTTCTAGAGCCAGCTTCTAGTGCTAGCTTCTAGTCCTAGCTTCTTGTGCTAGCTTCTAATGCTAGCTTCTAGTGCTAACTTCTAGTGCTAGCTTCTAGTGCTAGCTTCTAGTTCCAGCTTCTAGTGCTAGCTTCTAGTTCCAGCTTCTAGTGCTAGCTTCTAGTGCCAGCTTCTAGTGCCAGCTTCTAGTGCCAGCTTCTAGTGCTAGCTTCTAGTGCCAGCTTCTAGTTTCTACCTCTTGATAAATATGTCCCTGGGTCTGCTGGTTGTATTGCATTCACCGTTAGAAAGAGCGAGATGTTATGGTTCATCCTCAGAGCCGTGAGGATCACTGTGGAGGTGTTGTGCCTCTGCTATGTGAAAAATAAATGTTGTTTATGCATTTTATAAAATATGTTTGTGGTTTTTGTTTTTCCATATTATTGAAATATGTGTAATTCAGGGTATTAAACATATTATATCGTTTGTGTTGTGTTTTTTATGTGAAATGCAGATGGAGAAAAAAAAAAGGAAAAACTGAAGCCTGTCGTTCATTGCCACACCAAGAGAAGCCACCAGAGCCACATAGGTCAGACATGCATAAGATTTTAAGATTTTTTTTTTTCCATGTTAACTAACTTGTTGTCCTGACAGCATCCAGGGAACTGATGCTGCCAGTTCCATTGCAAAAGCTTGATCAACCAATCAGAAGTGAAATTGAGGAACCTTGAAAGCTATGTTTTGTTACAGTCAAAATTAATTTGATCCTAATTTTTTCTTACTCTTGTAGATATTGCCAAAATTAACATGTGTTCTCTTGAGACATAACCCATGAGATAGACTGTTTTTCTGAAATTGAATATAATAGAATATAACAGTTTCTCACATTAAGAATCTCCAGTTAAAGTTTTGCACAATTGACAGTTTTAAATCTTAGTTCATTTCCAAGCAAGTAGCCTTGACAAAATCTTTTTCATTTCTGGTGAACTATTAGCATTTTATTTTATATAAACGAATGGTGCAAAAAACAACAAGCAACATCTTGAATTTGAATATTTCAGAGATTCTGGGAAAACTCCTTCAGGCATGAATTGTTGTGACTGGAACTAAAGTTCAGGGAGGACATTGTGAAGGGACCTGGACAGGACATCGGGAGCAGTCTTTGCAGGTAAAGCTCTTATCCAACGTGTTGGAAAACATTTTTTTTTACAGTGCAAAAAAACACAGCAAAAAAACTAAAAAGCATTCTGTTTTTGGGTTTAATAGCTTGTTTTATTGCCAAAGTGATTTAGTGAATGAGCCCATAATTAGGCCACCTTACCAGCTTTGGAGATATTTCCTAAATTTACAAGACGTAAATTTGAAACAGCAGTGAGACAAGCTTATGTATTATTTAGAGAGACTTATTAAATATACAACTTTTGATATTTGGGACGCAACTTTTTCTGTGGTCCATTTTTGGTGCAGCATAATAATGCTGACGTCAAAAAAGGTTTAGCATATCCTGACGATGCATTTTTCAGCTTGAATCCATGAACGTTTTCAGTATCGAACACTTACATAAGCCTGCTCAGTATTCGTTAGACATGCCTTTTTTTTTTTTTAGGCTTGTCTTTAATTTATCATCTGAAGGCCTCGAAGGTTTTCACCTAACACGCCTCCAGGTAGAAACAGAAAATTAGTGCAACACGGTACAGTCCAGCCCCGTTAAGATGAATGTGAAAGCAACAGCTCTGATAAATCACTGCATCCTCTTACGTTTGGTAGATTTGAAGAACATCTTTCTGCTACATTGCTCCAAGTTAGTTTTTGACAGAGCGGGAAAGAGACGGTTGTTTGAGGTAACTCTGCTCATGTAAGACATTGGCCATGCTGTGAACACTTAAATGGTGATCTTCTTCTGTTTGGAGATTTTTGAATGATCTGAGTGTGCATTCACACCAGCCTTGTTCAGACTGCTTTAATTAGACTATTATTCGATTGCTAAAAACTCATTAGTGCGTTTGAGGATGTCTGAATGCGCAATCGACCTCTGGTCCACGTAAAAATCTAGATTTTGGTGGCACGGTTTGAGTGCATTGGTGAGCGGAGATTGACTAGAGACTGAAAAGCAGGGATAAGACTATAGCACAGGGCATTCTGGGTAAATGCAACCAAACCAAAGACGTGAATCTTAACGCTAGTGATTGAAATGACGGAGATATCTTTCAGATGCTAAAATTTGACGCCACTCCAATTTGTTTACATTCCATGAAGAAGGACATTCGTGTCTTTAGATGTTTTTGCATCATTTCCTTCTGTGGTTCTTGGATGAAGGGAAACAGGATTCTGTTGAAAATAGATTTTCCTGTAAGTGCAAAGAAGACTGTTGCTGATGGTTGACTATCCAGCAACAGAGATCGTTTGACAGAGTAGTTATTATCAACAATGTGCTGGGTGTGATCATTTAAAGGTGCTTCGTTGTTCAGTAAAAACACTCTTTTGTGGTCAAACTGTACTTAAACTGTCTTCCACCCACACCTTTTTGGCATCATATTTAACACAGCAGTTGGTAATGTGTGCTGCTGAGAGTGAGAGGAGTTTTTTTTTTTTTTTCCTTTCCTGTTAAGCCTTTGAAATCTTGCAAAACAATTTCTGTCACTTTTTATATTTTCAGATGATTGCAACACCCCAGGAAGCAGGAAAGACTGCTTGAAAATGTTAGAAATGTTAGTAGTTATCCCTTTTTTCAGGCATTGACTTCCCTCCGGGTTTTGACATATTGCATTATTCGTCTTTTACAACACGTTTCCTCAATTGTCTTTTTTCTCCTAGACCTCTTAGTATGTTTGGGTAAGAGGTACATCCAGATTTACAATCCTTTATTTTTGATCCCAGAACCAATAAAATTGTGGTTTTTACATTGAAAGAAATCAGAAATATATTACCAAGAAGTAATTTATGGCGATTTTTCAAGCTTGAGTGTGTAGGTTTTTCTTTTTGTTCACTTTTGGCAGGCTTGAGCTCTTATTGTTCTTGGGTTATTAATAAAATTAGCTTCTTTTTTTTGTCAATTTGAAAGGAAAAATTTGGATCATCTTCCGTAATTGTCTTGAAATTAACATCTGGATAGGCAAGGCTTGTGATGTAGGGTAGCTTAATCTCTTGTCTGTTATGCGTACTAACTCTTGAATTGATTTTAATAAGGAACAAGTTGTTCCATCTGTTATGTGTTTATTCCTTCCTCTCAAGACTGTTATAGACGGATTTTGCTTTCTCATTAAATTCTACGTGAGCACTCTATGAAGCAGCTTTTCAGGATAAAGTCAGGATTTTGCTGGCAGACCCTTATTTTCCAGCACAGGAAAGATGTGATGAGGAGTGGGAAAAGCAAAGTCCCAAAAGTCAAAGGAGCTCAGGGTGTAAACACAGCTCGGCATGACAGCAGACAAAACATTGCCGATGGAGTTTGATCGAGTTTCATCTCTGCTCCAAGATGCACACATAACCCTGAGGACAAGACTTCTGCTCTGTCATCTAGGAACCAAGTTGACAGAGGAAGTCGCAGGGGTGAAACTTAAGAGTTTATCTATGAACCTGTCAAGAGTAACACTGTCTTTGTTTCTCGTTGCTTCCTTTTCCTGAGGAAGCAACTTTTTACATTTTTTTTTGCTCGATTTAAACCACTATTGCACATTATGAGTACTCCGTCAATCAAGAAACCAATCAAGGAACAATCACTAGATCGTGAAAACAACAAATTGCTCAGCTAGATAATGCTGGGAATGTGATTTTTAAAGTTCTGTTGTAAAGTGAACAATTCGTTTGGATTAAAAACTCAATGCAATTTGGATTTACACATGCACAAAGCTTACAGGTCAGAAATATTGCAGAGATTACAAGGGTTGCATAAAACATACCTAGCCAGGCGATTAAGTTATTGACCGACTCACTTGCAGTGAGCTTCTTATCTGATTTATTTCAGTTTGCTAATTGGTGAGCAATCTCTTAATTAACACCCAAAAGTCCCCATCTATGCTCCCAAACCCTGAGTGGAAGAAAGGCTGGAGGCTTGGTTAAATCTAAAAAAAAAAATCTACTTTTTCCCACCTTTTTTTTCTCGTATCTGCAAAGCCAATGCAACCTGATAACAGGAGCACATTTTTTAAAGTCTTTCACACCTAGATTTCACAGGTATTGTGTGCAGATGGACCCATCTGTGGTTTGTCTTGCTTCTCTGATGGATATGTAAAAAGTGTGCAGTTTCCGGATGCGGCGAGTATTCGCATGAAGTGACATGGAAAGGCTTGAAGTGGAGAAATGATATGGAGAAGATTCTTTTAAAGAAGAGGGTATACATACTTTGAGTTTCTTTGTGTGTGAAGGGTAAAGATCCAAATGACTGAACTGGTTATCGGCGCAAATATCACAAAAACCCAATAAAAAAGAGAGAAATATCAGAGATGAGGTGCTTTTTGCCTATGTTTTTCCCACTTGACAGATGGTATAGAGGAAAACATCTTATGCTGAATTGAGACCAATACGATTCCTTGTCTGTACTGGAACAGATGCTGAGGGTAATTCATGGACAGAATATTGAACTGAGATTACTGTTCCAGTTGCCAATCCAGATGGCATTGTTTTGTGTTCCAGGAAGTCCTATTTTGACTCATTTTCTTCTGATAAATTATTTTTTTTAACTGAATGACGGAGGAGAAAACTCTGCAGCTCTACGCACAGAAACACGGTTCCAGCAAAAGCAAACTCTCCTGGAATACATGAAGTTGCAGCGTTTTATTTGGAATAGAGTGTAAATAATTTGGAAATGCTGGGGAAGTGTTTACAATTTGGTTATTAGCAGTGCTAATGATGCAAAATTTGCTTATGAAAGCTGTTAAAGCATCAGAAAAACTTCTTACTGAAAGATTTTAGTGTTTGCTCTTAATGCTTTAGTTTTATTTTATGCAATTCTCCGTTTTTTCTGATTGGGAAACCCAAAATAGGAGCCTGTTGGGACATTACAATCATAACTGCTCTGTTGACCCCGGGGATCTGGTGAATTCGGGAATTTGTTCCTTTGAGTAACTTTGTGCTCAGCAAGCTTCCCTTACAAATTTAAAATCTACAATTGTGGCACTTTGCGATGCGTCCTCATCCCAATTTTGCAGAAATTCCTACGATTTATTACCTTTTATGAGTTTTAGACGGATCTCGCCTTCTCCTTTCGAACGCTTTATAAATTTGAGGTCTGTTGGGGTGGAAATATTTCCGAAGCCCCTGCAGCTCTGCAGATTCACAATGCGCAGGAGAATAACAAGCCTCTGTGATTGCTCGCTTTAGCTGGCAGGAGCAAGAGACAGGAGAATCATCCAAGAGGAAGAGACCCCTGGGGTATAGAGGAGAAAGAGGCAAGCAAAACACGGTTTCCTCTGCAAAGCCCAATTAGCAAATGACTCCCCGCACCCCCTGCTCTTGGAAGTCCAATAAAAAGAGCTGAAATATGTTGAAGTAATGGGAAATTGGTGACCATGTTTGGACGGAGTGTGCTGGATCCCCATTTAACACGTTAAGATGTCCATGACATTTACAAAAAGCTTATATATTCTGATGGTTGTGTAGGATGCTAGTTATTGTTGTGTGCGTTTTGATTTATTTGGGGAATAGGCGGTTTGATGCCAAAGGCTTTAATGCAAATGTATGTAAATCAAGTGACGTTAAAGCACAGAGGAAGGCAGCTGATTCTGCGGGCGAACGCATCCCGGAAGCAATCTCATTTTAATTAAAAACTAAATTCTTCTACTTATTCATACAAATTGGATTTTTTGTCTTCATTTTTTGCGACATTATAACCACAGACTTCAATCTATTTGTTTTGGATTTAATGTGACAGGTTGACATAAAGCGGTGCAAAATGGGGAAGTTGCAGAAAACGGAAAAGCTCCAGTAGAAACACGTAACTAATCTTTAGGATAACTGTTGGTTCAGCACATTAGGTCTGAAGCCATAAATCACAATAAATCAATTATTGAAGTTGTGAACTAATTTGGTTAATCATTAGAATAAACCTTCAAAAAGTCAATTTGCTTAAAGAACGACAGTCAAATATGTACGTTTTACATTTTTAACTTTGTCTAGGAATGTGATATGGAATAGTTTTAGCTTAATTCAGTTCAAATTCAGTTAGGGTATCTTATTTCCTTTTGGGATTTAAATGTTTTTATTTCAAAAACAGGAACTGGATTCTTTGCATTTTTAATCTACTCCCAACATAACCTTAAACAATCACAAACTGGACGTTTTCTTCCAATATTGTGGACAGAATGCTGGATGTTTAGTTTGGACTGAAGGAGCAAATATAACAACAAACGAACGGCACTTAATTTCAGTGCAGACATACAACTACCTGAAACCCCCCCACACGATTCCGCTGCTCCACTGGGCTGAGCTCTTCCTTCAGGCGTTTAGAGTGAGCCTGTCAAGTCAAAGTATCTCTGGGACGGATAACACGGCCGCCACGTTTTGCCGCCGAATCCGTTGACTGACAGGCACACAGGCGATCAAAAATGGACAGGGTTGGCTCCGAACCTCGGCCTGGATGCGGCGAGGTTGCCATGGTTTAAATGTGAGGTGTGGGAGGTGAAAATTCCCTCTCACACACACACACACACATGCACATATGCACATCTGTTTATCCATCTATTGAACATATGGTGCCGTCTCCGGGCTTTTCGATAATTTACGCAACAGGTACTGTCATCCGAGCCCTCCAATTGGTCCAAAAATGTGCTCAAACTCTGCTGATAATTCCCAGAGCATGGCTGCCTATGCTTTATTGATTGCTACACCAACTGTTGCAGCGACAAGGGAGCTAGTTAGTGAGCAACGCTGCTCGCTGCTTTTCCGATTACTATGAAGGAAACCCTATTTAGGTGGTGTTAGAGTTGTGCAGAGCAAAACCTTAAATTGGTCTCCACAGCAAAGCGAATCAAGCATTTGCTCAGAGAACTTGAAGGGAAACTTTTAAGAGTTTTTCGAAATTGAAAACATGCCACAGTGGCAGGGAATAAAGTATTCCTGCCTTGGAAGTTTTTTTATTTTTCATTTTTTTACCCTCCGCATTTTGGCAAGTTAGATTCACAAACCTTGAAGGATTTCATTGCAATTTTTGTGTATTTATGCACAAAATGGTGTATGAATATGAATTAGATGGTAATTCTGCATGGTTCTCAACAGGTTTTACATAGGAATCTGAAAGGTGCGTCTAAAGTCTAGTATTTTTGGCTTCTTTATTCAGTCACAAACTCTCAGCTGGATTTTGGGCTTTGACCGGGTGGTGCCACAAAAAAAATGTACAAACTATTTAAGCTCTATTAAAACAAAATTTTCATACCTTTTATGCTCAGTAATAAACTTAAGAATGCGACATCTTGGACACCTCTGATTTTGTGGTTTTTAATTTGGTCTATCACATAAAATTACCCTTAAAATTAGAAATAAATTATGACAAATAAATTAGTCAATAATTTTGACTCCCTTCCAACTGTATTTTTAAATGGGGGTAGGCCTTAAAATACATTTGTGAAAACCAGAGTTATTAGCAAGCTCATGCAGTAAATTCAGTGCATGCTAAAATGGTTTGCATGGCTGCTGTTCAGCTTTGCCTCAGGAAGAAAAAGTAAGAACTGAAATCCGAAGAAAACAACATTAAAACCCTACGAGGAAGGCTGAATAATAAAAAAAATGGGAGTAGTTCTCTTTGTGGAAAACGGAGTGTATGAAAAGGTAAAGAGATGAGTCACAGAAAAAGATCCAGCATCGTTATAGATGCTGCATAACAAACATGCCAAATGTCAGATATCGCTCTGTTTGTTTGAGCTGGCAAAAAAGCACACTTTGTTTCCAAAAAATAAACATCTACTTCTGGTCTTCAAACAGATGCAGACGTCAGCCATTTTAATTTTTTTTTCTTTTTTTTTTTTGTTGATTGCTCGCCCAGGCAATTGCACGAATACTAATGAATCTGGTTTAGGAGAAGGTGGGATAAAAGGCAGCATCGTGAGGCCATGAGAAGCAGGACAAGCTCGTGTTGGCGTTGGGCGACTCTAGAATATAGAATCTATTTCAGTTCTCACCTGAAACAGAGAAAACAAGACACAGAAGTGTGCTGGAAGTGGTAACCTTGACGCGAACTTGTATTTTATTTACTGAAATCCACTTCTAAAGTTGGTTAGCAGGTCGTCTTCTAATGTAAGTAAAAATGTCACAGAGATTACAATATGCACTGAAAAAAACAAGCCATGGGTTGGACCAACTTAAATATAATTTTAATTTTTTTTCTGTAAATCAAACACTTCAGTATATGGAAGATAGAATAAATATAAAGAACTTATTACCTGACAAACAAGCTTTATGCATAAATATCAGACATGCATACCAGTCTGTTTACTCTGTCAGCTTTTATTGCTGTTAATTATGATTATTTTCCACTTTCACAAAATGAAAACATTTGAATATTACATCACACCAATAAAGAACATGTTTAAAACATGTTGCAAATACCTACAAGCATGTTTTATACCTAATTAATTGTTTGATACAAACCAATTTAACGCATCCTATTAACTGAGAAATGAAAAGGTGCTGCGTTGAATCTGAAACTCTGCCAACTTACAAAACAATTCCAGTTAATCCAATTGGTGAAAGATTGTAGCTTGTTGCCTTTAATGACGACGCCGACACAGAGTGCTCCAAAAAAAAAAAAAAAAAAAAAATGCAGTGGTATTTTTCTGCAATCATTGAGTCACAGTTGCTTTCCAACATAAATTATTGCATATAAATGTATTAAGTGATTTTCGTCTTTGCCCCAAAAATGTTTGTTTTTTGGCCTTTCTTCATAAAATCCAGCTGTTTCTCTCCTAGCACTTGTCAAGCTGATGAAGATAAATCCAAATGCTCACATTGCAGAACAACATCTGTTTGTTTCTGACCCCGAGTCGGGAGTGATGCATCTCTGCATTTTAATACGAAGAAATGAAATTGGTTATTGTTAAATTGCTCTTTAAGTGTTTTGTAATTGCAGTCCTCTTGGACTAGCAGGCGTCTCTGCTGCGCGGGGAGTGGTTTTAATTTCATTGAGCGTCGCGAGTGTTTTCCTCAAGTCACGTGTGACTGAAACCGTTATTAGTTGGAACATTAACGCTGCGACTATCAAAGCTATTAAAGTAAACAAGGTTCACCTGAATTAAATTCCCCCCTCTTTGCTACTCTTGCCAAGTGTCGCTTGTTTTTGTAAAAGCACTCAGATGCTGAGGGAAGAGATAAAACTATAAAGATTTTGTGCTGTTAGTTTAACTAATGAACAAATGCGCCTCACCAGCATTTGGTTGGGATGCTTAAGCCGGGCTGCTGGTTGGATTCTGGGCAGTATTCAGATGAGGCGCTGCTAAATGACACATAGCAGATCCCAAACCACCTGCAGGCATTACTGAAACATCAGGTACAATATGTGCAGCAGAGAGCTGTGCAAGCACAGAGAGGCTACAAGAGCAGGTGGGATGCATGTCGTGGAACTTAAACAGGATGCAATTCTGTCTCCAATAAAAAAAAAAAAAAAAAAAAAAAAGGATTTTACTTTTATAAGCAGAACTTGTCCAACTGGGAAATCAAATCACAACGACAGAAATTGTTTATCTTTGTTTCGGTAAAAGTAATGGTAAAATGGCCAAGTTACTTCATGCAAAATGGAAGCAAGCAGAGCTGATCTTCAGCCTCTGGTTTGCTACATTAAAAACTTTGTTTTAATTGCAAAAGTAGGGGGGTTAATTCGCCACAACAAAGAGGTAAAACAAACAAAAAAACTGGGTAGAAAAAGAAGAAAGCAAACCAAGGTTGCAATATAAGAAAAATCAATCTGAAGGTATGCAATCAATTTTCTTTAAAAAGAAATATGTTTTTGCTGCCTTTTTTTATCCGTTAGGAAGACACAAAAACAAGATTTTAGAATTATAAAGGGTAAAATTGTGACAGAAAAAGATTCGTAAACTACAAAACAATCTTCGTTGTGACGTTGCCATAAATAAATAAATAAACTGGCCAAAACTGTAATTAGTACATTTTACATTTGTGCGTTAATTTCTAGGTTGTTTTCATGTTGATTTTTGCCACACATTATTTATTTCCCCCTCAAGTAAAAACATTTTCTTTTACAGTAATGCATTGACATTTTTAACCATAACATCAACAATGACAGTGCCTCCCACTTATGAATTTACCATAATTTGATAGTGGTTATTCTGTTTGACCTTAGAGTTGACATTTTCTTTATAGTGCACATCTAAAATTGTGGTTTCAGATCGAAAATTTTAAATGACGAAAACGGACCGAATCTGATCGCGAAGTCATCTCCCGTGGCATTTGGTAGCCTTGCCTATGGCTGCCTAATGGACAGTTTTCAATCACTTTCCCACGTCAGAGTTATGTGTTGACATGAATGCTCGTGTTTTCTCTGTAGGCCGCCGCTGTCAAAGTGTTTCTGAAACGAGCACTTAACCCTCCAGCCGCTCCGGTGCGATGACTCAGTGACCGACCGTACAAGCTGGAGGTTGTATCCTCCAGCTCCCCGGTGGGAAAAAAAAAAAACCTGTACCGTTGAGCGAGGCGAAAGCTGGATGATTTACTTTCTTTTGACAGTAGAGACCGCAATCCCACAGAACAACTTTCATTTGGGATTAGGATGATGTTTTTTTTTTTTTTTTTGGTAACAGATAATAAAAATAATAGCACCGGTTCACAACACCAGCAGGTTGGAAAGTAGGTTAGGTTTGCGTAATGATGAAAATGGAACCAAGCCATATAATTTCCCTTTGTCTGGTCTGCGCTTTGATATCATCATCATCATCTCACTACGACCTAGATTCCGAGTTCATCACTTCGCAGCTGTGCCGCATTATCTTTCCATTCCTTTTCCTCATCACCTAACTCCCTCCCTGCTGTCGGCTCATTTTACCGTCCCGTACGACGACTCTTACACTAATTGACCAGTTTTTTGGGGTACATTTGGTGTGTCCTCTTCATTCCAGGAGACTAACGGGGAGGAAGGATAAAGAAACAGAAGCAGGAGAGATGGCAAAGAGATAAGCAGGAGAGATTGCAAGCCAAGGAGACTGACTTATGAGCTATTTTTAGACTCCAGCTGTGTGAGTCACTCTGAAACAGAAGTGAGAACACCCAGTGGTGGATGCGAACGCAGAGGGGATTGCAACGTGTCGTTTGCGACACACATCATGCTTTGAAGACCGTCTCTCCTTCGGGGGCCTGCTCGTATTAAATATATACACCAGTCTGGCTCACAATGCTGCAGTGGCATTAGATTAGCATAAAGCCCCATGGAAAATTATTCTTAATTGAGCGAGCCTTAATCTTGTGTTCTCGACTGTGGCGAATGGGTATAGTTTGTCGTGTTCAGTTCACTCATGCAGCAGCTTTTATTGTCTCGGCTAAAACGAGTCCCTTATATCTGTTGACGGGATATAAATCAAGCTAGGTGCTGGATTTAACTGGCTTAATATTCACAAAGATCTAAACACGGGGGTTGTGTTTTTCAGTGCACGCTGTCCTTCAGGTTTATGATGCGGTTGTTAAGCTTTGGTTGTTAAAAATTTGGAGAGCTGGGTCATTTTGCAAGCAGGAAATGTCTGCTGCTTGCAGAACGATTTAACAAACTGGATTGGCAGCCATTTGTATCTGGAATTGTTTAAAACCTCCATGCCTGGCTTTGTCCAGAAATAATTTTAAAAATGACCAAGCCAGGACTACTTTCTATGGGAATGAGGGTACATAACATTAGGGCAGCAAGAGATTATTCAACAGCTTTTATCAGACAAAGTTAGGTGCATTTTAAGCACAGAAGAACAGTCTGATAGAAAACAAAGACAGGACAGGAAGTTAAGGCAAACAAAGTTTTTTCTTTTAATCAAATTCTTTTTGACATGTGGGTTTGGAAAACTAAAATCATATATTCTCTGTTTGACAACATCAGAAAATGACCTTCAACAGTTTACAGACATCTCTAAATGTAGTGTTTCTAAAACCTGGTGTTGGAAACTGATTGTGTTATTAACTACAAAACGGAGTAAAATCTCAAACCATACATTTGCCAAGTTAAAAGTGATCCGTAAATTATAGTTTTTGTCGAATCTCAAAATGGTTTGCCTTACTTTGTCTCAATTCTCTGCCTTTATCAATCCATCTCAGTCCAACCCGTTTAGAACGATCATTCAATAAACAATGAATGTCATCGTCACTGCGTGTAAACATAATCTGAACACACTGGAAACCATATTTTGACTGAAGAACCATTAATTGAATTGTGCAGCGCAGCCTTGAGAGTAAACACGTTAAGACCTTTATGTGTTTCGACTCGGTGACAAACTGTGGGAAGTGACTTTTTATTCTTTAGACTAGATAACATGTTGTAATGATTCAAAAGCCTCTCAGGGACACCTCCCACTGTAGGTTTGTTATAGAAGACAAAGATGAAGGACACATAGTTACAACATCCAATTAAAAGTACAGCTTAGATAACCAATTTTACAAAAGTGCCATTATATCCATGAGATGTAGCATCTCTCTCTCTTTGGTAAGTCACCAGTAATATCTTGTGAAGTTTTTCTCTTACTGCTTGTGTAATGAAATTACAGTTTTATTTTACATTCTTATCTGATATTTATTGGTAGCTAAGAGTAAAAACCTTATAAAGAGACAATTGTCCTTGGTTTTCACATGGTTTCACTCTTTCTTAGTTGATTTACTTGTTTTTATTCTGCAATGAATCACATAGTCTGCAATACTGGCAGTCGGCCTCAACAGGAGTTGCCTCTATTGCATATTTCTTGCTCATATGATGTTTGGCATTTCTCCATGGAGTCTTCCTGTCATGCAACTCTGTTTTGATCTCCGTTTATCACTATTAAAGTCAAGAATCATCTCCTGTTCTCCGGAGGTTATAGCAACCCAGAAGACAATGTACATGGTCTGCATGATTGAGGTGTTATTTGAAAGCTAAGCCCATTTGAACTCTGTTCCTCACCACTCTGTTTCTGAATCATCACCTTATGAGAGCCACTAATGTCCCTTATCGCTCTCACACCTGCCCTCATTTCCACTTCCCCCTCCCCACCTCCACCGCCATCTCTTTGTCTCCTTTCCTTTCTCCTTACAGTCACAGAGAGAATTTTATTGGCGGATGAGGTAAATGTGTTTCTAACCCCATTGAAGTTAAAACAGCGCAGGAGAGGAACGCAATTTCTTTGGCAAAGGTGATTTGTGCCAGTGTGTGTGAGTGGGTGGCTGTTTTTTTTTTTTTTTTTTGGACATCAAAAATGATGCAGAGGCCCCCCTGCTGAGTTAAATCCATCAATACTGGTCTGTATTTTTAATCTTTTGACAGTTCAAAGGGAGAAAAATCGTCAGGTGATGCAATTCATGTGCCACGCTAGGCCTTTGCCAGTTGTATTCTTGGATGAAATGCCGTCCAACAGAAGCACTAATTGTATTTGTTACATAATTTGTACTGACTGAATACATTAAGGAGTGAAAACTAAGAGAACCATCTCTTAATAAAATTTCTAAATCGCCTCCATCTTATTTAGACTTGAACATGAATAATTCATCAACTCATTAACCTGAGCAATTTGTCCATAACCTTTTAAAGCCTCTGCAAGGCGATGTCTATTTTTGGACCTCTAACCCAGAATATTTCAAAGGTTTCAAGATTTTCCATCTCATCTCACCTGTCTTAAATAAACTTTATATTAGCGCATGGTTATTATAGAAAATGTTCAAGAAAATATCAATGGAGCCACTGATATTTTTTTTTATGACTTTGGGAAGTCCTGGCCTTGGCTTTCTCCCTGCTTTGAAGAAAATAGGGAGGAGAAATTGATAAACCTTCCTCGTCTCCAGACAGAAATGACATGCAATAAATCATGGATTGTCTGAAACAGATAAAAATCAATGCATCCCATCTTGAATTCTGCTCTGTCCAGCCTTGGCACGCAATTAATGTCCACATCCCGTTCCGCTCTAGGCCTGAATGTGAATGGGACAACAGGAAATCCTTTACTTATGCCATGTGGAATAATCTTTTTTGAATTATGTTGAGGTTTTTCTGCAGTGCTCCTCTTGGAAATGCTTGGACAACTACAACGATTATCCTCAGCATCTGTTTGGATAAAATTGAGTCGTAGAATGAAACCTTTTTATGAAGCCTCTGCTCCTTTGAGTCATGGTCTACTTTTCAAGGTTTTTCTTTCTTTTTTTTTTTTTTTTTAATATTTGATACAAAAGCATCTCTGCTTTGAGTAAGCAGAGATGCTTTTTATTTCTCCTGGAATGACCTCCTTCTAAATCTGTTTTTTAGATATTTAAATTTCATAGGGAATTGAGATGGAAAAAAAAAACTGACAAAAGTAAGTTACAATTTTTCACATTTTAATTAATTTTCTCTTACAAGCTCTCATATCTCTTAGTATAATATTTAATTAGTGGAATTCTTTGATTGCAGCAGATGACTGAGGAAACTACAAAGGCTGACATGCAAACCTAATATGCTCTGTGATGCTCTCAAAGCTGTCTCCAACAGCGTGCCGATTTACCGTCTATCTGCGCTTTCTGCTCGGAGTAAGACTCCGAAGGCGGTATTTGCGATAGCAGGAAAACTTGGGACAGCGAGAGGTGAGAATTATGTAAAACTTATTTAAACTCCCTGATCAAAAGCTATTCAGGGTTAATCTCAAAACATTCAAAGCCTAAGCCTTGACAGAAAGCACTTAGCCAGACCACATGGGAGTTGAGACACACGCTTCTACTTCTCCTATTTTTTCTCTGCTCTGGAAAAAAAATATAATAAACTGCTGACCATGTGAGATCTAACCTGCTTATTCAACCTTTGGGGGACATAAACTGCAGACACGTGAAAATGGACTAAAGCGATTGCTGATTGTAGGCAACATGCATTTTGACTCCTCAAAAAGAAAATCCAACATTTTCCCTTGGAGGTCGCACAATTCACTTCCCGCAGTTAAACACAGAGGTGGAAGTATTGTGCTAAGGGGGACAGGAAAAGTGGTCATAACTGACAGGAAGCTGTGAAATGTGTGAGACTTTGTTGGAGTTTTATGTCCAATTTAGCTACAGTGGAACAGACCAAAGCATGCTAATGTGAAACCTGGCAACAAGATTCAGATGTGCATTTAAGCTGACTCATCCACCTGGTCATTTGGACGTCGCTCTGTTGCACAACATGAAGGAAGGAAAACAAAATAACAAGGCCAGATTGTGTGCAGCTTTGCTTGAGCCCTTCGACCATTAAGGGAAAAAAAGAATAAGGGCACAAAAGTTGACCTTTAGCTTGCAGCGAGGCTCTCTATAAACAAATAGCAATGGTGCAGCAGCACTGCGAGCGCGATTTTAGGTTTGCAGGAGGTCGTTCACCATTGATGTTTCAATCTGCGCAGGCTGAGAAATGTCAGAGGGCATTTCCTCTCAAAATGAAGGAATCATTGCAATATTTTTGTTGTTTCTTTGATTTATGGGCCTTTTTCTTCAAGCGTGTAACATTTCCTCTCATTAATGTTTGTATCACAGAGGTCAAATAGAAATAATCTAAAGCAGACGGGGAGATGGTCCTGCCTCTTGGCGACAGGAATGACAGCACAGGGAAGAAGTCTATGTTTTGTTAGGAATTTGTAAGAAAAAAACCCCAGAGAGACTGGTGCAATAGTTTCAGTTCAAAACCAGCAGCGAAGTCTAATAATACCTGATCGTTTCGTATTCCACCTGCAAAGCCTTGAGATAAATAGTTGCCGCTCACTTATCAGGGCTGGCAGCGGCGAGGGCAAACGAGATGCATGAATGTGGGTGGTGGCAGGGAATTCCAAAACTGGATCATGTTCCTGTGATTCACCTGCTGCAAAATACTGCCGAAGAAAAATGTCTCTTTAAATAGCAGCGCATTCAACAAGTGGCTACTTGAGTGGGGGTTAAAATTTGCAGTCAGGTTACGAGTGATTGGCTGCATTAGACTCTCCTGGCAGACACCTTTATTTTTGTACTTACCTGCGGTTTTTATTTGTATATATCTGTTGAAATCTACGTTTGTGCTCATTGCACTTTGGATTCCTTAAATAAATCATTAAGAATGAGCCACATGTAAACTTAAGTAAAAACATTTGACCTGTTTTTATGCTAACTTATGCACACAAAGCTGAAATACAGCCTGTTCATTTTTCACAATATTTAATTTAAGAGAGATTGAGAGAATAATCAATTTTGTGTATTTTCAATCTTTGAAGAAACAACAGCAAGTGAACACTTGAGGGATCACTTCAATAATTTATATTTCAAGTTGACATAATCAGAAATGGATTTCATTAACCTTTATTTGTTCTGAGAAAAATTAATTTCAGTCCAACATTAAGAGAGTGTCAACATTATATGATAAAACCACATAAAATTCCCAGAAAATATATTGCAATATGGAGTGGTTGCTAAGAATATTGTCTATTCCTTTTCCGAATTGTAAATTGCTCGTTGTGGGTCACCAGTCGGTCGCCAGACTCTGCATTCGTTGACTTTAACATGCATTAATGTCACTGACATGTGGACAAACTTGTTGAATCCTGGAGGTTTATGTGGCTACAAGGTTCTGTCCTAAATGTTGCCTTTCATGACCATTTGTGGCCCTTGAAATGATTTTCTTTTGTGGCCGTCGATGGCTTTTCAAGAATTGCATAGTTGACCCCTCCAGCTGGAAAAAAAATCTATTTTATTTTCCTGTAGAAAGTTTTATTTATTTATTTATTTGCCAATTTGTTTCTGCTATCTAGGTCATTATTATAATTTCATATTTGCACTTTTACCCTACACACTAATAGGATCTGCATCCTTGTTGACAAGATTGTGTCTGATAAGCATACGGCGTTAATGTTCTAACTATATCTGTAGAACATAAGACAGAAGTCCAGAAGGCAGTTTAGCTCATTATATCCGTCTACAACATCGCTAATGTTTTCTAATCAAGCTAACCTGGAGGGCTCACTGCTGTTACGTTGCTCCTGGATTTGTAATACAAGTTCCAGCAGACTTGGTTTGCTTTCGCTGCATAATTCCTTTGTGCTGTAATGTCGGTGTGCAGTTATCTGGGCCGAGGTTTTGCCAGGTCAGCATCTCTGCAATGGCAAATTGGCGAGGTAAGCTTAAAGAGGCTAACGGCTTAATTGAACTGTAGCCTGGGAGGCTAATTGATTCAGTTATTAAATCTTAATTCTTTATTAAAACCGCAATAATTGGCACTTTAACCTTCTGTCAACAGTGAAGCGTTCCTGATGAGATATCTCAGCACAAGCGCATGTTGGACAGTTTTATTTCTCCAATATCGCTCACAGGTGAAGGACAACTATCATAAGATCACAGCCTTTTGAAAAGCATCTAGCTTATTTAATGAGGCTATATTTTGTTTTTATGCCATATAACACCAATGAATGAAATCTATTAAAGAATACAAGCCTAAAAGTACACTAATGTCGCACAAAACAGCAGCCTTGTGCAATTTATCATACATCTGCAGAGCATTGCGTTGATGTAATGTTCAGCAGGCTGTCATATGTCAAGCTCTTCGCATTAAAATGTTGCTCTCCAATAACAGTTCTGGCCATTCGGCCGGACTGTGGCTGTCCGTTGCGGCCGTGACTGAGTGCAGTTTTTATTGATCAATAAAAAGAGAGGTCAGGAAGAGTGTTAGAGATTGTGTTGATGGGAAAGAAAGTGGACTGCGGAAAATGTGGGTTAATCACTATTGATGACATTGTTGCGGCATTCAACAACCGTCACATTGTTGCGTTTTCTCGAATGTTATGCCTTGGAAGTCCTCCTTTTTTTGCCATGACAGAATTGACTGAAAGATGGATGAAACTGAATTGAGTGCAGCGATGGGGGAGGATGGGAGAAAGGAAAAGGTTTGCACTACAGCAGGATTACAAGCTGAAACATAAAACCAGAGCTACAGTGAAATGATTTAAATGAACTTATTCATGTGTAGGCATTGCAATTAATCGCAGATTTAATCATCAGCTAAGTTAGTAATCAATTAATTAACTGCATAATAATTCAATTAAAAAAACATATTCAGAGAAGTAATTAAGCCAAAACGGCACAAAAATATATCCACTTTGCATTTAAGATAACAATACTTTTGTCTGGAAATATGTTTTAGCCAAATCAAATCTTTTTTATTTCTAACCAACTCGATCAGTGGAGTGTAGAAAGTGACAAAGTCTCCAATTTGGCAACAGAGAGGCCAAAATTAAGGGAATCGATATGGAAATGGAAGAAATGCACTGCTTTTCTCTCCATTGTTTCTTCTTCTTGGCACCACCTGCTGAGTGGAAGTTTTATGATCTCTGTTGTTGCCCAGTCACAAATCTTGTTTCTACAGAAATAATTTGAATTCAACTTTGGCAGTGTAAGCACTCTGTTACTGAATTTTGATACGTTTGTGATGGTAGGCCGCATCTATTTTTCTGACTAGTTGCACGATTGTTCTATTGAAGCAATGGTCTTTATTTGTTTTGTTTTTCTCCTATGTAGCATGAAACTTTGTTTTGGAAACGAGCAGCTGCAAGAATGAGGACTTCCTCAGTTTTTTTTTCGTTTGGTTGATTGTAGAAGTCGAGCCTGGTGAACCGGGTCGGTTCACAGCTGCAACTCCTCTGTGTTTTTCAAGCACTTGGGGCTGATTTACAAACCTGTTAGCTGGATCATGTAGTTTTAGCCACAAGATGTCAAACTTTGTCTCTTTGTGCCAAAGTGCAGGACATTGATTCCTTACAATAAATTAGAGGAACCACAACAGGTATTATAGTTGACTATCTCAAAGACTAGAAATGTATAAATCCTACTTATTAGACCGCAGTCATTTTCCATTTATAGTTTAGTTGCATTCTGGGTTCACAAAAATACATTTTCAAAAAGGGGTTCAATTATGCAAGGCTTAGGTAAGCACAAGCGCCTCTGAAGAGCAGCTAACCGTGACGGCTTACACTTGTAATCCCAGCTTGTTGTTGTGTTGATATGGGAAGCCAAATCAAAGCTGCAGCAGCAACAAGGGAAAAGAACAAGTGAAACTTTAAGGTGCGAGAAGCAAGAGTTTGTTTCAGGTTAATGGGATTTAGATGCTGTTACCTGCAAACTGAATTGTTTCAGATTCAATAGACCAACAAAAATCTTGAATCTAAAACACAAATCATGTCAAGGAAACCCAAAGGAATACGGAAAAATGACCAAGACGCTATCAGGAGCTCATCAGTCTGTGTTTCTGTAGAAATAAACTAAGGGTAGTTGAAAGAGCGAGAGCCAAACTCCCAAGAACAAGGCTTTATGTGATCAAATTAACTTGTCGTGGCATTATCTGTTGGCAAATAAATTGGGGTTGAGAAACAAAGAATTGGTTTATTGATGCAGACAGCGTGTTCAGCCGGCTCCCTCCACCCCACCCACTGTCCATTCATATTTGATTTTTGTCGAGAATTACCTTCATTAGAGTTCCAAAGGCATTCTCTCTTCAAAAACGTTCTACTCATGGAGCCTAAAATGGAGGGGTTTTAAAGATTCATTGCTCAGATTTTTAGATGTTCTCCAATCTCCAGTCTGATACTGATTTTAGCCCGCTCCAATTTGTCTTAGAGGAGAAATAAATGGCATTGAAAGTAGCTTTCCCAAGCCTTGTTATTTTAAGCGGTCTATTAGGTGCAGGAGCAATGTCTCCGATTGTGTTTGGGAGGGCAATCGCTGCAAAATAGAACCTTGTAAATTTATAATGACAAAGTGATTTAACTTTAAAGCTGCTTGGACATAAAATGCATTTAAGGCTTTCAGGAAAGCATAAAGTTGGGCCTTGTCCTGCAGAACCAGAGCACAATGTTGTGATAAAATTCACAGATGTGAATCAATGGTTGGTTTTACTTCTTTTGGCTGCATTCACAATACAGCTAAAGTTGTTTGTCGCAAGACAAAAAAGCTCCTAAAACTCAGCGATGCTTTGCTCATTATGGCTCTGGGTTATAACAATCATCATGGTCAAGCAAAGGTTGGTACTGCACAATATATTTATAGCTGTATTAAAGTACATCAGTCAGAAAGCTTCTTGTAGTTTCCAACTGAAAGGGCTAATCATGAAATGCTATATGTACCCACAGGCTGATGATGTCATGCAATAGTCGCCAGACTTCATGTAGATCCTGCATATTTGATTGGCCCATCACTTAATTGATTTTCGTTAGCCTTCTGGGGAGACTTCACTGTCATCCATCCGTATGCTTCACCACAGCCTCAGCGCCACGAAATGGAAGGTTTTAAAAGTCTGTTGCGTCTAATTGTGACATGATTTTGCGGGAGGCAAAGGCACAGTGAACCACGTCGGGTCTAATTAAAGCTGATTTCATCAAATCAGACCATTGTGACGGCATGACTTCTCCATTCTTGTGAAAGTATGTGTCGCATCCGAAATTGTGGGAATTCAGAAACTGCATTTTGTTTGGACAAACATTTTTACAAAAAGACTTTGAAACATAAAAATCCAACTCTTCACCTTTTTGTGGAATATTTGTCACAGATTTGGATGGATACCACGAAACTACTCACTGACTGGTGCATTTGGGGTTGTTTTGTTGAAATACTCCTTACCTTTTTGACAACTTAAGGTCTTGAGGGATTTCTGATGAACGAGAAGCATCCCCATGTTTTAATGCCTGAAGCACCAAGCTCCTCGTTGTTGTAATTCAGTGTTTGAGGGTCGTCTGACAAGCTGTCTGTGGCCATTTGACTCAAAGAACAGTCTTGTCTGTAAAGTGTATCTCAGTTTTTCTTCAGGCCGACATCGTGCAGTTTGGCACTTTGCCACCTCTTGCCACAGTTGGACTTTGCAGGGACGTCTTTTCCCGACACCTTGGCTTCAGATAGACTTCTGCAATTTGTCGCAGTACTCACAGGCTGCTCTGTTTGTAGCCATTTGAGATCTTTCTAGCTGAGCAGCCAATATTTTACTTACACTGTTTAAGATTTGTCCCTGTTTCATTCAACTGTTCTTTCAAAGTGTAATGTTGAATTTTGCTGCAATTGTTGGAAATACCCAGAATTAGCTACATACATATCATTAAAGACTAGTAAATTATATGTCCCAGAGAAACTTCAATTCAACCAAAATTAGTAATTCATGTTAATGATTTTTGTCTGCTGTTAGTTTCTCACTTGGTGAGTTTCTCTATTTCACTAAGACAATTTTTCACAGAAATCCAGTGATTCGTTTTGTTAGAATACTTCATTCAAATGTGTTTATTTGTAATCTTCACAGCAGAATCAAAAGCTTTGAGCCAAGACAGACGGGGATACCTAGATTATGCTATCTAGGTATCAGAATCTGTTTTTCTACGACCAGCTGAATTGTTTGATTCTTGTTCCTCTTGGGGTTTCATCGACCCAAACACAAACAAAGCCAAATTTGAAGGGATTTGGTTGTGTAAACTGCATGGAAATCCATATTTCATCACCCAGTTGTACATTTGTTAGTCAAAAATACACCACTGGACAGACATGTCAGGTGGGAAAGGATTAGTGGTGTTGAATTAGTAATTCTTTTGTTTGGAGTTCTTATTCGTGTTCATAAATTGCCTTCATTCTGTAAAAGTTGTGGTTGAAAAAGCAACCAAACCGGATCTGTAGATACGACTTCCACACTTTTAATTATCTGTAAACCTTGAAATGACTCTCCAATCCCTAATGACACGGTGGAGACAGTGGTACAATTAACATTTAGCACTTCCCCCTTTTAAACGAGGCTTTCAGGGAACGTTTACACCACAAACGTCAGAGGAAGAAGGTGAGACGGCGTCTCTCCTTCACTTTCAGATGGATGTGCTTTTTCCTGCACAGACTCCTGTTGGCTCGTGTTCAAAGAGACGGAGACGCTTTAGACGCCAAAGTAATCCCCAGAGTGGAACTGCAGTTTGATTGCTTGCTGTCATTTTGTTTTCATCCTGCGTTCTCGTTCCATTTTAAAGTGCAAGACTCTTTCGATATCTCCATCTTTTCCTTGAAGTTTCTTTCACCCCTCTTTGATGTGGTGGTTTTTGAAACAATGCGATATCGAAAGCAAGAGAAAGGAAAGTTGTAGAATCCTTATCTTTGGGTTACCTTTTTAAAAATCTCTAATTTGCACTTAGCTGCATCAATTTTAAGGATGTAAGTAATATTTTCTTCCTGTATTTTGTTCAAAGTTGCTTTTCTGCTTAATTCATACCAGAAGCCAGAGCCTGAGAGCTTTGTGATGGTTGCAAAACATGCTGTGTGTGATTTCAACCTTTTGCTATTTTGTACTTTTACAGTAAGTACAAAAATATACATAAAAAATATGAGCTAAGTAGTATCTAGAAAAAGCTAAGAAGACAGATCTAACTTAAAGCTTGGGTATAGGTTGGGGGTGTAATAACCTCTGCCGACTGAACCACCTGCCCACTTAAAGAATTAGTGATCATAAAAGTTCCATTAGACCAAACAACATCAACTATCCTGCAGCTTTAGAAACCACTCACATCCCATCTCCATTAGGTTGGAGGACGTAGCACAAATTAGTCTTCATGCAGGTAGAAATGTTGACCGGAGGTAATGCCTGCAAGAGCTTTTTTCTATCAATTTATTAAGAACGATGCAAGCATTGACTCTAAATGAAAAATATCATCTGGCTGCTTTGTCATAAATGGCATGCTTTAAAGTGTGTTTTCTAAATAATGATGGCTTAAGCCCAATCATAACCATATCATTTTTTAAAATATAGTAAAGCATCTATTTCTAGACTGTTTTTGCTTTGATGCTTGGACGCATGTTCTACTGACTTTGTTGAATTTTTAGCTTTTTAGAACATTATCTTTGTTTTCCACATATTAATTTGTCCAAATAGTTTGAGTGAAAGTTTTATGTTTATATATGCTACAGTACAATTCATGCTGCGAGAATAGTATGATCTTAAACCTTAAAGGGTTTACATTTCCGTAACATAATTTTGAAATGTAATCTAATTTAGTGCCGTTTGTTTATAGCTCTGCACAAAAGTGAATTTAAGGTTTATTAAATGACCTAAAACTGAGCCGAAAGATGAGAAAAGTTGTTTTGTTTCTGGCTTTGTCTTAAAATGCCTTCATACCTCAAAGACATTGAGGTTTTTTTCCACAAAGAAAAAGATAAAGTTTATCTTTGACTAACAGTCGACCTGAATAAGGGTCAATCAGAGCGAGCATGTGGTGGATACTTTACAACGAGAAATCCGAGCCTCTTGCTGCTTTAACGTGACAAATTTGCTCACTAGGGGGCTCACTGCAGGGGAGACATCAAAGGAAGACAATGTGCTAATGTGGAACTGAAAACACTCCATGATGCTGCAGTTGGTGGGCTGAGAGTGGAGATAAGGGCGGTGGGGAGCGCACACGGACATTAGGGAAGGAGAGCATCCCAAAACAACCTGGGAATGAACGACATTTTACTTAACAGCATTTGATTTCTTTTTCAGTAAAGAACACAGAGCAAGCAAAACACAACTAAAAAGCTTAGATTCTAACAAGATCCTCCTTTATTCCTGTAACCTTCAGATTTTCTTTTTCTTCCGACAGGCTGCACAGGCCAGCAAGATGTTTTTTTTTTTTGTTTTTTTTTTAAAGCAGCTTATCTCTGAACAACAAGGCGTTGGATGTGCTGGTTTATTAGGAAGCTGATCAGTCATTTGATAAAGATTTCAAGTTTTTGGGCAAATCAAGTCGAAGTGTGTGGGTAGAAATACAGTTGAGTGATTGTAACATACTGCAGGGGTCACTCCTGGCAACTTCCTTTTCTCCAGATGGGGGACTGAGAAATATGCCTATAAAACTAATTTGATGTAGGTAGACTCGTCTACCTTTCTTACCTGAAAGTGACCCAGAAGAAAACCTTGAAAAAATGCTCTTTTACGTCCATTTTAATTTAAAAAAAATCTTTTTGCAGTGTGGAATAAATCTGTTGGTGTCTCATCAGTCTAAATACACAAGATTTGGTCCTTGAAATAGACAAAAAGAATCCACAAAAGATGTAAAACGTCCTTTAATTTGGCACTAAGGTGTCCACCGTGAATCTCTAGTGTTTTTATTGACTTCTAAAACTTTTTACACTTTTTTTTAAATGGTGCCTTCTAAACGAACAAGTTTATTAACCTAAACAGTGTATTAAATAAGAGTGGCTCAGAATGAATGCTTGCAAAATTACAAATGCAGCTTGTGCGTTATCAGGGTGTTGCTTGAATATTTTACATTTGGTGAAAACAAAGTGAAGCTTATCAGACACATGATGATACATTAGATAGCATTACCAGCTCTTGACAATGGATAAGGCTTAAATGTGGGGATTACATGAAGCCGTTTGATCCCATTGTCCGATTACACTACATGTGGGTCACACAGATGTCACAGTGCCCTGATGTCGTCTCACTCAAGTCGGACAACATTTAGGTTTTAAAAGAAAGTGGTAAAAACAAACTTCTCTCCGAACTGAGCCAGGTGTAGTCAGTAAGAAGTTTCAACTTCAATGCATTCTGATATCCTGCGTTTTACTTGGGGATGAGGTGACAAAATGATAAATTCCCATGTCAGGAGTTGGAGCAGCTTTCTTCATGAAGGCAGAAGGAAATTATCCCTCTTGGACCTTTGGTGTACTTGTATTGCTACAAGTGTTATCAATATCATCATAATGTACTTCAACTTTTAGAAGTGTGTATTTTTATTTCATTTTTACCCCTCTGAGTTATTTGTTTTCACAACGGATCTATCTAGGAGAAACAAGGGAGTAGTTGCAGACAAAGCCTTCATCTTGTTCCTGTGTTGAAAATGCTTATTATGTTTCTATCGCAGAAAGTTTGAAACCCTGCGCTGATTTGTCCTGATTGGCATCATGGCTAAAAATTAAAATCAGTTCTCATCATACACTTTTAACAACGCAGCGACACAATCACACTCAAAATCAAAACGATATCTTCATCTCCTGCAATTATGTTCAATTTTGCCATTTCCTTTCATCCTGTAATCTGCAGGGGTTTTTTTTTTCTCCACCACAGGAAAACCTGCAGCTTTTTCTCAGGAAAATTTCAGTCATGATGTATTTTTTCAGTGATGAGCGCAACTGGTCGGTTTTATGGCCTCATCCTCTTAACTCATCCTAACAGCCACTTGGTTTGGAGTAATACAATTGCTCTCACCGCAAAGTACAACTGACAGTAACTGGGATAATTGCAGCAATGATCCAATTGTACCACTGCATATTAGCAATGACTGTTGATAGACTTGCTTATAAAGCTAATTTGCTGCACCACACTCCCTGCGGGTGTTTCTCCATTTAATGCTCCCTGGTGTGTGCGCATGTGAGGGCGTGCATTCATAATGCGTCTTCAAGTTTCTGCACCATTTCTTCTTTGCGATATTTTAGTTTTAAGCAGTTGGTCGTTGTTTGGTGAAGCATCTGGCATGAAGATACTTTGGACTCCAAGTTTATTTTAGGGTTTAACTGGTAATTATAGGTTTGGGCCGAGAGAATATGTTCAAAAAAACATATTGGGTGGCAGCGTGAAGATGGAAGAAGAGGATGCTCAAAGCTAGTCTGTGAAGTAGTGGGGCAACTTCTAACACAGACTGAGTTTATACTTCCTTACTCTTTAACTGAATGCCTAAGCTGTCACTGCAAATATACGTTTCACCGGTTATTTCCCCGCGCCTTCGTAAGGAAAACATTTTATTATAACGTGCTGAAATGACTGAAATATGCGTCGTTATGTGTACATGGTACATATTTGTCTTGCTGCACTGAAAACTGTAATCACTACTCAAAGCAATAAAGATGTTGTTTTTCACCTGGGGTGCGCTTTGATTGCAAGAATGCTCGGACTCAAAGGAAGACATGCAAGACTTCAATAACGTCTGTATTTACAGGGCTGTCTGAAGGCAGGGTCAATGCTTGCGCGCCCCCCTGGGGTAAGCACTTCAACTTCAAGTGCACATCAGTGAAGTGCTTTTGAAACGGCCAAGCTTTCCAGTTCTTGCGGCGGGCCCCTATTGGTGTTTATGCTTCAAACAAGTGACCTTCATCACGTTTCAAATGGCTGCACCAGGAGTTCAGCTCTTTTGGCCTCGTATGCAGCTTTAGGTCGTCTATATGAAGAGAAAGCTTGGCTTTATAATTCACTCGCGCTCTAAACATCAATACAGCCACAGTCTGAAATGTGTATTAAAATTGAGTTTTTCTGTTTTACATGAAAAGAAAGTAGAGTAATTAGTCAGATTTAACAGCATCCTTGAGCCAGCACAGTGTTTCAGTGAAAAAAAAAAAAATACACTAACTATGTTAAATAATGTTGCACTGGGAAATATTAAATATACACTACAATTTAGGTTTAATGGCAAAATATACAAACTTACAGCTGTTTCCAGTAAACAAAAGAAACTAATTAAAAAGGCTCTATCCACTAATATCACGAGTGTTTTCCACAAAATGCCACTTTTGTTGCCTTCTGCAGTCTTTAAACTACTCATCCCCATCAAGTGGCCTGGAGGGAAGAATTAATTTTCTTGCAATCCAAAAGTTGTGGGTTCAATTCAAGCTCCTCCCTGCATTTGCAGATGTGACCCCGAGCAAGGCACTTAATACAGACTCACTTCTGATCATATTGGTGTATGTATGAGTGCAATTGGGCGAATGTGGCTCTGGTGTGAAGCGCTTTGAGCGATTGGTATGACTAGAAAAGTGCTACATAAATTTGATCTTTAGTACTTTGTACAGCATGCTTTTGCTGATATGAACTGCTGCAAGTGATTCACGGCCAGACATCGGCTTCTGGCAGCGTCCCAGAGGAATCTCACCCCACTCCACATAGGCAAAGGCCAACAGTCCATTAATATTCTTGGTTTTGTGTCCTGCAGCTGCCCTCCCACCCCTTTTCTTTTTCTTTTTCGAAACCGACCAGAGACTTTCAGACAACATAAATACCCTGCCTTATATCTTGCAGCACTGGAGAGATGCTTGTGATTATTGTCTTGCTTGAGAGTCCGGTGATGCCCAATGTGACATCGTCTCCCAGGGTTTTCTGATTGAGTCCATCTTGCCCTCCGCACTCTTCAGGTTTCCTGTGCCAGAGGGATCAAAGCAGATTACTGGACCACTGCAGGCAAAACCTTCCTTTCAGCATATGCTTTATCAAACATTTATCAAAAATATAAGATTAAAAAATTTAAATTTTGGTTAATTGAATAAAATAATTCAAGTTGGAGTTTAGGAATGCTGAGTTGCCTTGTTCATGCCAGGTAATGATCAGTTCTCTAATCTCAAATACGATGTAGACACAGAGTGATACATCTGAAGTTTGTTGATGAATATTGCTCACAGCTGATAAAATCTTCAGTTACTTAGTGTTAGATGTTGCTCATTTTCATATGGATTAGATTGTTAGATTAAGCCAGTTTGCTGGTCATTCAAGCATGGTGGTCATGTTATTGTGACCAGTGGCAGCTGCCAAGACTTTCTGAAAAATCTGTAAAATGAGCATCTTCACAAAGTTCGTCAGCAGTGGGAAGTATGGAAGGCCCTAAAATTTGCAACTTGACCTTTGCATTGACTGCTGTTGGGATGGAACAAAACCAGTAACGGACAAGGCTTGGCAAATTATTAGTATCCGTGGAAACTTCAAGCAGGCCTCACTTTTTGAATTAAATTACCGAAAGTAATTCACTTATCATTGATATTCAATCGGTTGCACCTGTATTTTGTTTCACGTCTCTTTTTCAAGCAGCATTAATGCACATTTTTCTGGGCTTGTATCGCTTCCAAATGTCACCTGTTAATCTTGGTCTCTGGGGTGTTTGTTTTATTATGATGGTGCCCAGAATATTAATGGCTGCCCTTTATGATTCATGAGCACCTTGTTGATAATGCATGGGTTTATTTAATGTTATTCCATCCAGCCGCCCACAGGTATATGAGCCTTTTATTTCCTTGGTATTACTAGAGTTTGTTGACATTGCTTTACTTTGGATTGCTATGTCTTTCACCACTAACTACTTGTCAACCACCTACTGGTTAGCAGGGAATTATTAACCAACTATCTCAAGCACACTTGACAAAGCCCATCATTGTTTCGATCATATTTGCCTGCTTGTTAATGTTGAACTTTTTGTCCAATAGCATCATAAGACACCCGATTCTGTGCAGAAAGCTGGACCCACATCTCCCCATGACAACTCATGCATTAATGCAAAAGAAAAATCTTTTCCCTGCAAAACTGGAAGATGTTATATAAATGTTTTATCTGAAGCTGATTTGAAGCCGCATCCAAACAGTTTGTACCAGTGTGTGTATTTTGTTTTGTCGAAATGTGTTACTTGATTTTAGTCCACTGCCTAAACCACCACTGCTCTGGTCCTGAGGAAGTTGAGAATGACCTTGCAAATATACATTAAAAAGTGTGAAAAAAAGAAAAAGTGGAAATCATCCTAATTGTGTTGAAATACTGACATGAGCAGGTAATTTGTCTTGAAGCTTTAAACTCAATTACTCAGATTAAGTTTACACAAGTTTCCTGCCTGGAAACTGTAATTATTTTTGGATGTTGATTGAGGAAAAAGTTCCACGTTTAGACAACAACAAGATGCATTGCATCAGCTGTAGTTGTCTTGCCAGGCCACTAAGTGGCGCTGTGATTTCAGCATATGCTTAAAACTGCATGTGGTTTTGACCCTTCATAAACAGTAACCATCTTCGTCTCCCACGAACCAAGTAACACATTTAACAGGTTGGGTATCATGGCACAGCACAATGCAAAATGCCATCCACGATTGTTTTTGCTGTCATCTGCCTGTGGATTCTGTGCATATGTGCTTTTGCACGTATGGGGAACTTGAGTTCCTAATTGAAAGCAACTGAACATGTGAAAAAAAATCAGCAAATTGCATTTTGTTGCAGCACGTTGTTAATTTCTGAAGCGCCGCACAACAAAGTGGAGCAGAAATCATGTAGAAAACAGAAGTCTCAACTTAAAAATTCTTTGTATGTGTCCTAAAGCTTGTTAGAAAAAGCAAAGGAAAAAGTAACGACGAGTTCTTACACAACCCTTTCTGTGATTATTGTGAGAGCTGACTTGTGTGTGGGAGTTCTCTCGTTTCATCTTTGCCTCTGCGTAATTTTAACAAAAGTAACAGCTTTCTGTTTTGGCAGCAATGTTGTTTCCATAAAGTATGTATGTGTTTGTGTGCAAGAGAGACAGAGTGGAAGAAGGAGCTTTGTTCCCCTTTAGATTTGTGGCGATACGCTGCTAAATCACACCGGACATCAGGTTTGTGCACAGCTTTACACTTTTCAAGAGGTGATAGAGAAATATTGAATGTTTTTCAGCCTTGAGGGTGGCAGTACTTGGAAGTTGCTTGGTGTTCATGGCTGTGGTCAGGCTTATACCATAAACAATTTAAATGTCAAGTGCAGTTAAACACATCTGTGCCAGGAATGGGCATTTTGCTTAACCTCCTTATTGATAATTCTCAGAAAGCCATTCTACAAGCCTAACCTTTCAATAAATACCTCTGTGATGTGTGCAGACTGTTTTGTTGGATTTTTAAAGCAGTTGTTAGCTTCCCAAGCTTTCATATGGTTGTGGTTTTTCTACTGCAGACAGTGTTATTTGTTTACCTACTGGCAGACTGGCACCATTACAAGACGCTGAATTGGTGCCAGCGATTGCATGCGGATGTACAGGCAGCTGTGATCACAAAACAAGTCTCAGAAACGCCAGTCTTTGGCTCATGTTGATGTGTAATTGGGAAGATAATTTCTATGAATAGGGTGATTATTTGCAGATAATATGAGAAATATAATTTGCAAGAACTTCTCTCTGATCTTCTGTTGTTGTCATAAGGGGGTTAAAAATGGATACAATTAAATAGTCAATCATAACTCCAGTTGACAATTTGAAATTGGTATCTTGAAACTCTCTGCTTTATTCTTATGCTGCTTTCATGCCCAATCGGTGTCCATTGTTTCAGACTATCAGCAGTGAGAATCTGTGCTTGCTAATTATTGGGGAAAATTTTCATTAAACTTTGAAATTTGCTTCTCTTGGCCTTCCTTAAAATCTGTGTGAACCTAAAATAAAACCAATTAAGCTCCATGACCTTGGTAAACACCATTTAAGAGCGGAAATCTCAAGAGATTCCTGTTTCCAATGTCTTCCTTCCTTTTACGTTTTTACATATTGAACCCAACCAAAACACACACACGCACTTTGGAAAAACAATTCTTCCCCTTTCGATGATCCTATTCACTAACCCAATCATGCCAGTAAAATCTGAGAAGTGATGCTTGAAGAAAATAGTTTAGCACATTCCACCATACACTGAGGGTCAAATGTAAAGGGAACAAATACACACACACTGGCACTAATTATGTGGGCAGGGTACAGTCTAAGCTTTAAATTTGAGAGTTATATCATTTGAATATAATCTTTGTTCATTTGCGTTGCCACATTTTAGCCACTTGGCTGCTACTCAAGGATATCTGATAAAGCGATTAAAAAACCCACCCAAACAAGACACTTTTGCAATGTCAGGACACTATTAGTTTCAGCCATTCAATTCTATAATTAATTTACATGCAATTTAGGCCTGAGGTCTTGGTATTAAGTGACTAGTGTGGGGTGGAGAAGGTAAAAGCAAAACACTTTGAGTCATTCTTGGCAAGCCTTCAGTTCACTGGCTGCTTATTAGAGGAGAGCTTCCTGTTGTGCTGAGTCTCACTTAGCGATTCCCTTTGCGGCGTGTTTTTAACATCACAACACTTGGCTGCTGATTCTTTTAAATGCTGGTTTTAATATCGCTAAGCTGCTTTTGTCATCTAAAAATTACACACGCCGCAACAGTCTTGGACAACATGTGGCACTGCGGCGTGTCACGTATGCGGCGATGATGCACTGCTGCTGCAGTCCAACATTGTGGATTCATGGGGTCTTTCTGACCGGAGATCAGTTGTGACCATTAATTTCATTTGCAACCTTAATGCATTAAATTGAAGACATTTTCTGCCGTATATAACCCCTACTGTGGCGCCATTACTGCATTGCATATGTCTCATGGACGACATGCTGCGTCCTCGTTAAAATATACCTCTGTGATTAAAAAGCTGTTAAATTATTTAACGAGTTATTAGGGCAGGAAGCAAGATCTTCCTGTATGCCCCATTTGTGCTAATGCATTCAACTATACCTAGGAAGAAACAACTATTTTTAAGAAGTTGTGGTATGCTAAATTTAAGGTAGAGGTAGAAAATTATCCTTACATTCTAAATGATCTATTCATGATAATCATTTAACGGTTTCAGACTAACATGAAATCACTGAAGATTTCTTAGAGTGCTCGGAAGCCAGTTTGTTTTCGCCTGCTCTCCAAATAATGTTTTGCTTTGTGGGTTAAATGGCTGATTCTAATGGGACGTCGATAGATTTACCCAGCTTTATTCAAATTCAGCTTCAAGTAAAAGTCACCGTACTCACCTAAACTCTAAGCGAGTCAAGTAAACAAGCGAGGACAGTTTTGTGAATGAGAAACCCAGGAGCTCGACAAAACTCTTCGGCTCTCATCTTTTTTCCAACAGTGGAAAAATTCTCACTTAATTGTTGTTTTCTTCAGAAATGAGATGAGCCAAGCAAGTCTGAGGGGTGGAGAGAGAAGCCCCATCATCAGACACGGAGCAAGATTAAATGCTGAGACGATCCAACCTGTCAGCATGCAGATGCCACAATGGAGCAATTATAAATCAACCAGCTCGGGTATTAATCCAGCAGACAGCACTTTGAGATTGGCTATTTGGCAGGGAGAGGGTTTTTTGGCGCAAATCAGAGGATGTGAGGAAAAAGCTGACGAGTGGAGGAGAGCGGTGGTAAGACAGAGAGACATAAAGCAGGAGAGGAAAACACGGGGGAAGCGAGAGAGGAATGTAATTGTCCCCGGCATCAGATCAGAGAGAGCGTGTAGTAAAAGGCTTACTGCTGGTATTTCCAGCTAATGAGGCGTTTGGCTGCTGGTGGCCAGGCTTTGGTCTGACTGTATTCTCAAAATAGGCCCAAAAGGGATTAAAATAACAGCAGCACTGAAACAAGGAAAGTATTTAAGGTAAAATGCTCTGGAGACAAATTCATTGATGACTTGTTTGCCTACAAATTGATAAACATAAATAATTAAAGTTTAATGAAGTCGACGGTTACAGACGCCTTTCACGACAGAATGACTGGTATGTTTATGTTAGATCATCCATACCAAATATCTAAGATATTCAAAGAATTTTTTTTTCATACATTAAATGATAAATGTCTTGACCTTTGTAAATTACAAGAACATTACAAGAATCCAAAACCTCATTATGGGAGTTACGTTTAATGAATCAGCTGTTATCCTCTCGAACAGATGGCGCTCGCTCTTAAATCCTTGGCAGATGAAGAACTTGGAGTAGCTCTGTTAGCATCGTCAGACATGTTGACATTGAGAACTATTCATCTCACTCAAACAAAAAACAACAACATCACAGTATGTCTGTTTCAATGACAAAACCAGCTGCTAATTAGAACGCTGTATGATGTGTTTGCATGCTGCATGGCTGTCATAACGGTCTTCTGATGTGCAGAGACTTCATTAGGAAACACACTTCATAAATGAAAGCACATTAGTATTAAACCTGAACTTTGCCTCAGCAGTTATTCTAAGAAATGTGTCAGCTGTCATGTAACCCTCGACGGTCTCTGAATTTCTACTTGTGCTTCAAGGCTTAGCGTCTGTTAATAGCACTACATTGATGGACAATATTTAATGCAATTTCAGTTCATTTTCTATATTTTTGAGTGAAACGACGGCAAGAAGTAAAGGATAAAAGAGAGATGTGAGGTAAATGATTTAATAAATGGATGGGATCCCTCGACAGATGGTCCAGGGAGAGCTTAACACTGCCTACAGTTTTTTTTTTTGGCTGAAAACCTCTTGAGCGTCACCGCTCCCGCTGCAGCTGATGACACCAAATAGGACCCGATTCTCCACTGACCTCATTCTGCAGCGCATAGCGGCCGTTTACCTGAGCACAGTGTTTGGTTCTCTGTCAGCTGCATAAGCCACTCGAGCTCATCTGGGTTTCCAAGGATTTTCGTCCGGAGCGCATTGACCGCGTGGAAAAGTGAATTTGGGTAGACGCCGGGCCTGAATTATGCAACGCAGCCCGTGGATTTGCAGGTGTTGCAGAATTTAATATGATGGGGAATAAAGAAAGGCAATGGAACTGCAATTAAGTCCTGAGGCGAAGGAGCGATATTACAATTCCAGAAAATATAAGCCGTAATGTGAATGGGAACACACCTTCTCATTCTGTTTTTTTTTAAAGGGGCAGTTCAATGTATTTCCAAGGCAGATTGTGCCTTTTTATAGCACAATCAGATTTTCATAACTTCAATTGTTATAAAAAAAAGTTGCATGTAGCAAATATGACTGAAAAGAAGTTTGAACTTTGTAATTTAATGCCTTGAAATTGGGACTCAAACTAAAAAATAAAGTAATATCACAGTGATGTCATAGCCTAAAGTAATATATAAAATCTGTACATGTTACTTTTGAGGTCAGTACAGATTTAGCTCATCAATGCTACAGGACTAACTCACATTTACATTTTTGTTAAATATTTTGATGGATGACGTTAGGCTGTTGGGTATGAAGCATGGAAGGATAATTATAAAAAATGGTGGCGACAACAGCTTAAATTGGTTGCAGTTTTTATAGTTTCAGCATATTTTGTCACCCGGCCTTGAAAAAAAGGCCTTTAAACTATCAAAATAACGCTGCTTTTATTAAGTTTGTCTCCCTCACTCATCCAGAATAGATTACCCAGCTTGATGTGGTTTAAATTTTCATCAATCTTCTTTAAGTTTGCCTTCTAAGACTAGGTGCAGTGTTTTTGTTCAATTTCATTACTCATTATGTAAGATTTTTAATTTAAAATAACATGCAGATATGAGTGTCAATCAAAACAAAATGTTGAGTTTGGGTAGAGTTGAGATTCTCATGAAAAACGTACCTTCTGAACAGTTTTATCTTAATAATAAAGGTTCAGTTTAGTATTTCTTTCTGCAAAAGGAGGACATTGTTACTCTATAAAGCAAGAGAAAACTTTATTCCTTCCAGCACTTTCTCAGGTATCCTACGTTCCAACAAAACTCCAAGGACTTTAAAAAGTTAGATTTTTACAACACAATGAATTCCATTATAACTTTTCTATGGTTTAAAGTTCTATTTAAGTCATAGAAAAGCTATAATGGAATAGAAAATGTTGCAAAACTGTAACTTTTTCCAAGTCCTTGGTGTACCTCAATACTAATCTTTGCAAAGCAAACAATATTTCTGAACCCAACTTAGCTGAAAAAACACGCAGCTTGATACCTAATGTGGCTGGCAATTAATGCAAATGCCATCTAAAGTCTCATCCTTTGATATCAGAGGAGGCTCATGGAGATCCAGGCTGGGATTAGAGTCGGCAGGAAGCCTTGAAGGGCTTCTCCTGTTCAGCTGCCCGGTTCTGATGCTCCTGCATTAGCGGGAAAGGCTAGCAGAGAGTTTTTCTTGTTGCTTTTTTCACTTCAATACATAATTTAGACAGAACATTTACCAGAAGTGGTAAAGGTCAAGCCAGGCCAAGACACTTTTGGTTTTTTTTCCAATGAAAAATTGCCGGGAATGCGGAAACTAATTCCCTAATACGCTGAATTCGGATGTAATTCATAAATTATAAATAAAGAATTTATTTATAATGCTTAAACTAGATTTTTACAGCCTGCGCTTGTTCTTTTACATGGGTAACATTTTTCAAGGCAACCTTCGATATTGAGTAGCTTAGAGTGCTTTTCCTGGGATTTATACTTGGGGTAAGAATGTGGATAAAAAATATGAGACATTATCTTCTACCACTGGGACTTCATCATCGAACATATAAACAAGCAAGATGCATTTTAGAAGTTTGTTCTTCTTCTTGTTTTTTCAACAAGCCAAATAAAGGAGGCAGAAACTCTGAGACTCTGTTTTGATTTGTGTTTTAGACATGCGTAACACCTGAAATAATACTAGGTTACTTCAAAATGTGCAAGGTGAAGCTTTTTTTTTTAGTTTCATTCAATTCTCCTGGGCAGCTAAAGTAAAAAAAGGAACATAGACGCTCTGATAAAAGCAGAAGCATTTTGCTGGAAGACGGAGAGAAACCCTGCCATATAAAAAAAACTAGCAGACCTGGCAACAGACCGTGTTTACACGCCTTGATATATATTCCACGGCGGTAGAGTGCCAAATACATGCCGCCTTCCCTTCACGAATACTTTGAAAGAGGGGAAAAAATGGAAATGACGATGCAGAAAGCAATGCTAATGCGTCATCTTTAGAACCAAGATGCCTTTTTACGAGCTTACAGAAAAAAAAAACAAAAAAAAAACAAGAAATGATCGTTTGGCCTTTATAGTAGATAATGGGCCACGAATCTGTTTTTCCCCCTTCCTCTCTCTCCCTCTATTTTTGTTAATCAGAGCAGAGGCTGCTGCCAAATCCCTGGTATAATCTATGTCCTTGTCTTCCTCAGGATACTGTTGACCCTATACACTTTTAAGCACTGCAGTGTTTTGTAACTAGATCAACAGCCAGACAGGCACTCAGGCAGACAGATGGACTATCAGGTGCAGGCCCACAATGTCAGCACGCTCCGAATTTCCCTCTGAAGAGCCTGTCAGTAATTATCTGCACACTGTAGGTGTTAATATATGCTGTGGTCCTATACCGGGGTTGCAAAGTGCCGTGTGAATACTAATCCAAGTTATCTCAATTATCTTCACTGTCGAGATGATTTGTGTAGAAAATGACATTATGCCAACCCGAGGTGATTTGGTAATACGGGTGGACTAGGAACACAGTGAGCAAATGCTGTAACAATTCATCTAATTGACAGACTATGACTCATTCTGCCTGGCACTTCATTTCAATTACTAAGTCGGAGTCCACGGTAGCGCTGGCAACCGGCTAAACGGGAGGTTTTGTCTCCCCCGCCCAGATCCCGACTCGGTATTAACAAAGTTTGGTTTTGAGAGGTCAAGAGGACTTTCCTAAAACCTGTCAGTTCATCCAGTCACCTACTCAATTTTCTGCATCATAGAAAGGATTCCTCTGTTTTCATTTTTTAGTTTTTTTAAAAACTGTTCCAAGGTTTCCTCCAGAAAATTTGCTTAGCCGGGCAGTTAGGGCGCTGGTTCAAAAGTTTTTGAGTTAAAAAATGTTTAAAGTAGACAGGAAATTTGTAAATATCACTTGATAGTGGTGGAAGATTGGAGGATTAATATCTGATCACCAAATATAAAGTCTGAAAAGACATCATAAGCAATGCAATGTATGTCAAACCTAATGAACTGATGCAACCGATTGGACATATTCAGTTTTATTTGGCTGTATTGTATGATTAGATTGAATTGCTCTTTATGTAATCAGATCCAGTGTGTATTTATTTTGCTTATATTCTTGAGTTTTATGTTTGATTGCTGAATTTTATCTCGTGATTAATTAAAATGACACCATCTGATTTTTTCAAGTTTTCTCCACAAAGTCCTTGGACACACTTGAAAGCCTCCACAAACCTAATTTGAGGTTTATTTATCATTCTCGTTAAGGGTTTTGCAGATTAATGTCCACACAATCTACATATTAAAGTTTGTAGAGGAATTTTATGAGAATATCTCTCGGCTCAGAGGATGCTTTTGATTTCTGGGCACCAATTATGATACCAGTATTTCTCTTTTTTTCATTTTTTCTTTTTACTCCTCAGGAGGGCCACAGACCAGCACTCTTAAAGTGGCTTTATTGGATCTTCCATTTTGTGTGTGTCTTTTTCAAATCGCTCTCCTTTCAATACACTGAAGCAAATCAGTCCAAATTAAATTTGCATCCTAAATAAGCGTCTGGGAGGTAATGTAGCTCCGTCCTTGCATTCGGGGACTTATAGAGGCGTACTTATTTCTCCAGGATGTCTTGTTGGACGCGAGCCCAGGCAACGGTCATCGGCCCACGGGTTTGGCGAGGCGCTCCCATGAGCTCAAAATGCGACTCCATAGATCACAGTCAAAAGGAGAAGGAGGGAAAAAAAAAGAAAACGGCTGTTTCAGCGAACATGGACCGAGCAATTAAAAGTTTAGGCAAAAGCACATATACTTGTTTTGAATTACTTTTTTACTATTATTGAAAAAAATAAAAAATACCCCAATTGTATCACAAAGGGCCGTGGCTCAATGTTTAATAGGAAAAAACACACATCATGAATAAAATAGAACACTTTTGAGAACATACGCGCATGAAAGCTGCAAATATTTACATCATTCTTCTTGAGGCTTCTACTCTACTCGCGAAAACATAGCAGCTGTATATATATGTATATTTTTAAGTGCACCACATGGATTTTTCTCTCTAACCTCCTGGTCCAAAAAGGAAAGCCGGCTACCATCAGAGGCATGTCTTCCCTGCCCACTCAAGGTCTGGCAGCTCATTAGGTTCTATTCGCGGTCATGTGTGAGAAATCGCCTGCAGGAGATCGAGTCTTTCCAGTCCCCTTTTTTTTTTTTTTTTTCCTTTTTCCAGCAGAGGAGGAGAGATTCTGTTCGCTCTTTGTACTTGCTGGTTAAACCTCGGTTCGCTGTGTCTATGCTGTGACAATTTATGTATGGATGTATTCACCTACTTTATGCGGCTCGGCTTGCATCACTCGCCAGCCTCCCTGCTCCCACCTGAACCGCCAGGATTTTATTTCCCCGACTCTTTAGTTCAGTTGTGCTTTCTGGTCTGACACATTTGAATTTCCATGGGGGCCTGCAGAATTATTGTAGTTCTCTTTGACATGAATGTCATAGGGCTGGTGGACCAAATACATTTGGTTTTGTCACCGTTTTGCAGACTCTCTCCCTGTGGGCAGCGGATCTGATAAACACATGTACATTTAATCCCAAAAAATGATCCCATTCCTGGCAGATTTGGATTTCAATAATGTTTTTTATTCTGACAAACCAGGTCGTTTTATGAAGAAAAACACTAGTTATAAGATAATAGAATTTAAAAGCTGGATTTGTTATTAATATTTGTAACTTTTACTGCTTAAAATATAACCATGTCAAGTCATATTAGTCTTTTCAAAGGTAGAACAATTTTGATGTCAGCAGATAATGAATCCTTAAATATAATCTAGCCACATTATTCTTTTCTTTTTGTTGTATATTGAATTTTAGTTCAGATATGTCAGTAAAAATCTTTTTCCTTTGTCCTCAAACGGACATTTTCCAAATCAAGCAGTAATCCTGCGACAGTTGATGATTTTGCTGGACTTCGCCGACTGAGCCGGACGCTGTTACGTCCCAAACATCGGATTATTTGTCACGATGGAATCGATTAGCTTCCCTTGAAAAAGCCGTGGCCTTGACGCACGCCGCACTGGCCTGAAACACGGCATTTAGCGGCACTGAGTGTCCTCTGATCGATTTCAGAACCGGTGGCGTCTCTTAACTACCAGCTTCAGCAGAATCAAAAAGGCTCCATGATGAACTGCTGCTTGTTTCAGAAAAACATGCACGTAAAAAAGTTTTGATCTGAACCCAGCGGGTATGTTTGTGGCTTCATCTCCTTTCTTTGTTGAGAGTAGTCCGAGGAGGATGCAGCGTTGTTTGGGGAAGCACAGAGGAAGGCATCAGGCAGCCATTAAACAATTTCCTCTCTTGTGTATTGAGAAGCTGAAAATTATCTGGCAGGCAGATTGACAGACGTGTGAATCGGGATTAAAAAATATAAGAAACGGAACAGCAAATTCAATTATTTCTCTCCAGTTTTGCATTGTTGTTTTTGCAGCCTGTCTGACGAAAACTGAAACAATCTATGAGATTCTCTAATCCTTTGATGAATTATTGACCTTTTCTTCAGTGGCTGCTCACCAGACGCTCCACTGTTCTCATTCCCAGACAGTCCAGAACAAATTCAGATGCAAACAAATGCAAACACTCTCAGGTAGGTGGACAGGATATCACACTCCTCTGCACTTTGGCACTTCTAGAAACTTGCACTTATAGGTACGAAAACACGTTGCGTAAGAGATGGATACTTGAAAAAAAAAACACGTGGGAGATTATATAGAAAGTGCAGCCAGCTGAGGAACATTTCAATGCTTTTCTATACAAGACAACCTTAAAAAATCTCCAAAACAGAGATTTTTTGTTTGAGAATTTTGTATTCATGAGGGGATTTTGATTTATTTATTTATTTTTTTATTATTTTTACTATTCTCTCTATTTTGTTCAAGAGCAGTATTTGTGTTTGTGGGGCTGCAATTGCTGTAACATGCAGTTACCTACAAAAAAGAAACAATAATTCTTGTTGTTATCACAATAGTCCCACAAAATATCTCAAAACCTTGAGTCCAGGTCACCCAGGTCTCCTGTTACAGCACTTTGCAAAAGATCTCAGTTGAATTTTCTGTCCTTTTTGTTGCCGATGTGCTTCAAATTTTGGCGTTTTGCACGTTTGGAAAGTTTATTTGACATACCTTGGTTTTAATGTTATTCGACCTCCTGCCTTTTACCTCCTTATCTCCAGGATAAAGAAGTTTTCTCTTCACACAGCTGCCTTTTACTCGATATTTCATCTTTTTCAGCCTACTGTCTGTACAGATAGCTGATTGAAAATCTCAGTAGACTGAAGGTTTCTGACATATTCACTTAACTCTTCTTTCTCCCCCTTTGCTCTGTTTGAGCTTTAAATCATCTTAGTATTGTCTGGTTTGTAGTCTGTTGAGCTGCTGCCGTGTGACGGGGGGGTTTAATAATTTTGGTAACCAGCAGTTGAAGATGTGTACCAAAAACAGGAAGGCTAAGTGTCAGCTTCAATTAAATATGCCTCTGCAGCAGACCTCGTCATGGGAACACAGGCATGTGTTGCAAATAGTCTTGCATGAGTTTGAATCCAAGGTTGTTGTCCTGCTGGAGGGTTTACCAAGACGTTACCTTGACCGTGCCTTACTGATGGAATGGCATGTTAGTCTTTTAGTCTTATTGCCAGATTGGTGCAGTGCACAATCTGAAAAGACAACTGAAATCTTTAGACTTTTATCTGAAAATGGAAACAAAAACATGCGTCCATTTTCTCTGACCTCACAATTATGCACTAATTTGTTCTTTCGCATTATGATAAGATACATCAAAGTTTGTAACTGTGTGATAAAATTTAATGGAAAATAAGAACTCGCTCATCGTTTTATTTATTTTTCTTTCAGTATATTAGCTACAGATTAGCATCAGCAGATGCTAATCCTGCTTTGGTATGTGAGATCCATGTTTGACTTGCTAGTTTGTTGCTTTTATCTGAAGTTAAATAAATGAAAGAGCCGTGAGAAAATTAAATGTATTCCAGCAGGGAACAGAGAAGGTACAATAGTTCTGTCAGGTTCTTGTGGCTTTTTTTTCTGGCCTAATTACAACTTGTAATGCATTATGTTAATAATATGTGGCCTGTGTGAGTGCTCCCTGATTAAAAAATCCTCCCACGCTGCCTTTTGAACTGGTGGAGATTTAAAAAGCCGCTCTTAAAAACGCTTCTTCTTGTTTTAAATGTTTCTGAAATGTGTGCCCTTGTGACTTGATCAAACAGATCCTTGTGAATTATCAAAGTAAAAGCCCCTTTTGCCGTCGTTAAAGAGAGAGGCCCCTCTTCAAACAAAAGCTCTCCGAACACGAAACGAGAATAGCGCTGGATGTAGGAGGGAAGCGAGGAAGATAACACGAAAGTCTGCCTGTTTGTGCCACTTCCATCAAACAAAAATTTAAATCTCGGGGTGGGGGTCCAACACAATGTTTGCAGACACAGACCAAGTCATTTCTTGAGCTTATCTGAAATTCCCATTTTCTGTAACTTTACCACAATTCTCTTAAAAGTCCTTCATCAGGTCTCGGGTTGTCCCATGCTTCTTTTCTCTTTCAGTTGTTTTACATTCGCAGCTGTGTTTGGGATTATTGCTCGTTTGATGAGCCAATTTTACGTGACATTATCTCTAAGACAGACACTCTTGTTTGGCTGCAGAATACTTTTGCACACAGACAAGTTGACTGCAGCGCGAGTGGCTGCAAAACAAGATGAACTCATCAATCCTCCATCAGCAGGTTTGACAGTTTGTATCATATGGCTTTGCTTTCACGCCGAGTTTGTTTTTCTTCAATCTTGCGCTTTATTATTATGGTAAAACATCTCTCTCTTGTCCAAAGAGACATTCTTCCAGTAGCCTTTTTTTCTGATCGATGCCCGTGTTGATTTAAACTTTTCTTCTTCCCAGACTCTTGTCTTCATACAATATGTCGCATTTGGTTTTCATAGCTAAATTTGAAGAAAAACCTCCTCACACCAGGCTAATTCTTGACTCCCATTTGAAAAGATGGACGTTGTTGCATACGAGACAGGATTCTAAGAAGCCATCTCTCCCATCAATATTAGTTTCCTCTTACTGTAAGTGCATTTGGAGTTCCAAAGACTAAGAAGCCCTGTGGGTTTTATAGCTGTAATAAAATGCTTTAAGGAAGGCAGAAATAATTTAAAGACGCTCCAGATTTAGAAGGCTCTCTGTCTCTGCTGCCTTGGCTGCGAAGGCGCAGTCTCGCTCTCCATAACATGCCAAACATATTCACATACTGAATAAATATTTCACCCTCCTCTGAACCAAAAATTAGGGTGCTAGCTAGCACACACTAAATAAAGTCTGTTTCATTATTTCCACTGCGGCCTTCGGCTTTGGCTTCTGCTTGAAAAATTAAACCAGTTATAAAAACCGAGCAGTTTTAATATATGGGGAGTTTCAACGTCCAGCTATTGCTGTCTGAATAATACATCTGTCCAAATCGTGAAATCAGAGCCCATATGTTTTCTCTGTATGCATTTTCTCTTTTTGCTAATATTTTTTTTCTTATCCAATCAAGCCAAAAGAGAAGACTCCAACAGGAGACCGCGCTTCAAATAAAACGGATCTCTCCATAATTTAGATTCATAACTGGTGACTGAGAGAAATGGCAGCAGCGAGAGAAATGGCAGCAGCGTAGACATTTTTAGAAGTGGTATGTTTCACTCTGGAGTCGCATAAGGAGCTCCCTTATGACTTAACAGTCCAAGATCATCGCTGTCTCTTTCTATCAAAGTGAGATCCGAACAGCCGCTCCAATCGGTATTCAGTTATTTAGTGATTTGGAGCTCCGCCTGCATCTTTTAAGGACTTTAAAAGGAGGCAGCATGAGGCTGTGGGTAGCATGAGGCTGCCAACCAGCTCAAGCTACGGGGTGCTCATCCTGACGAAAACATTTGTTGATTTCTTCATTTCATCGTCAGGCTGGTCGCTCCCACTGTTTTTTTTTCAAATAGAAGCGTTTCCACTTCCGGTATTCCACTCTACTGCACTCAGCGATTTTACTGGTCATTTTTAAGAATTTAAATGATAATAAAACACCAAAAGGAGTGACTTTTTTTTCACTTTAGCTGGTGCTGTAGATGTTTTATTAAAACACATTTCCACTTGATTTTAGTTTTGGAATAAATACTGTTGATCATATATTTTGTTTTAGTGATATTATGTGAATTGCATTCATTTGGTAACAGAATCAAATATAAGCAGTAAACATTTTGTGTGAGAGCTTCAAGTTAATGTAGCAGAAGTTTTCAAACAACTTCAGGTTAATAGAGACACGTTTTTGAGATTTTCTTATGGTTAAAATGAATAAAAATTGTATTTTTATGTAATTGTACTCAACTTTGAGCAACTTTGACATGAAGCTTCCTGACGTGCTTCAAATAAAAGGTCTCTGTACGGTTAGAGCCACATGTTTATGTTTGACACAATTAAATAATTGGCAAATGGTCAAGTTACAAACTGAAGTCAAACTTTGGATTCTTTATGGGTTTTATGTGCCAGACAAACACGAAGTACTTCATAATTGGGAAGACGGAAATAAATTATATATGGTTTGAAAATCTTTTTTCTGAATCAAAATCTGGAAAGTGTTGCTTTTGAAGTCGGCCTTTGAAGTGAACTTTCCAAGTGCTTTGAAATCTGCAGACGGAAATTATGCAAACACAGATTGAAAGGATTCACTGATCATTGACTTTCATTTTTAATGTGTCATTACTTTATTTTCATTTCATAATCACACGCTAGCTGATGTTTTCCTGGTAAATCACCCACCGTGTGAAAAATGTTGACTTTGTAGAAATCCTATTGCAAGGCGCGGTAAAAGCTGAGTGTTGAGAATGAGGCTTTTTAATTTCAGTATTATGAGCTAAACAGACTAATTAGTGTCTAAACTCCTTCAGGAGATAGGTTATCAAATAAAGTACTAACAGAATGAAAAAGCACACGTTTCTTCTTCATGATGACCTACTATTTCAGAACAAGAGTTCATGCCCCAAATAAAACACGCCGAATGTGCGGTGAACTCCTGACAGTTCTTTCCGTGGTACAGTACATCTCCATCTGACAAGACTGGGAACGCCATCTGCCCATAAAAAGTATGACTTCAGAAAGAGGTCGCTGAATCTGAACCATCAAGCTCTATAAAACATCAAGAGCAAGTTGGATAATCGGAGGCAGACATATCATTTTCAGTGAGACACTTTCGAGAATCTCCGCTGACCCGGAGAGTTGTAATTGGTGTAAAAAAGAGGGGAAAAAAATGGTTAGAGGTAGCTTCAGGACCAACCCGAAAGCTCTCAGCAGTAATGAAAATGTCGGATTCAAACAAAGATTGGAGTTGAAGTCTGCTGCCCTCATCACAAAGAAACGCAAAGAAGAACTCCTCATGAGGCCTTAAATAAACAAAATATTAGCTTGGATTTCCTCACTGACTATTAAACCTAATTATTTGTTAAAGTTTAGGAAGCGCTGGCCCAGGATCTTCCTTTCGGATGAGATAAAACAGTTAATTAGGAGCTGTAGCAGGAGCTTTCCAACACATAAAGAAATCATTTGACAACTTTCCAGAGGCCTGCTGTTCTCTTTAAAGCCAACACTTTCCTACTTTACATATTGCGACAAATCAAAAGTGCAGTTTACATTTGTGCTTGCGAGAAACTCCTCAGTATAGGTAATTTTGCATCTGTCACTGTTGCAGATACCTTCGAGCTGCAGCTTTGTATCTGTTGGCTGAATTAGGACTTTGATAGCAGCTGTTTTGTTTCCGAGCCTCAATGCAAATTAGTTTTTTTTTCTTGGCAGACAGGAAAATATTGATAAAACCTTGGAAACTGCCTGTTTTTAAGGCTAGGATCCATCTGAAACACCAGGATAAAACTACTTTAAAAGGATTTAGAGAAGAAAATCTCACACTGCTCTAAACAGATAAGTCACTCAGAGGGAGAATTTTATTGTCTCAGTCTACGAGGTAGCCTGGCCTCTACATGGCAGACTAATGGATTGCGCTTGATAGTCCGTCAACCAAACAAACCAAATCTTTTGAAAAAGCCAGTTCACCCCGTAATCTGCAGTGGCGCTGCACCAAGAAGGAAACGACACAAAAACCTCTCAAGAAGAATAGAATGCAACTTCCTTCTTTACAAAATGTGAACCAGAAAAGATTTGTATTAAAAGACTACGAGCCATTTCTCCTGATAGTGCTAGATTTGCATGTTCGCTTTGCTTGTATTTACCCAGAATGCCCAGCGTTCAAGTCCGCTTCCTGTTTTTGGAGCAGCCTCTGGGCCGCTTGGCGTTCACATATGCACCAGAACCAAACCAAGAGTCCGATTGAGCGTTAAAACCTCCCCCAAACCAACCAAACCAGAGGTCCATTAAAGTGGACTAAGAGGTCAAGCCTCATTCAAAACCTAACTGAATAGAAAATTGCAGTTTTCAAATTAATTCATTATGACAGTGCTGTCTAAACCAACCTGGCACAATGTGAACCATTAAAAACAGTAATCACCCTTTTGTTAAAAAATGTAATATTTGTAATTAAGAAAGCTATGCTCTTTTTCACCAGCTTCACCCAAGGGGATTACTGTCAAAATAATCACTTCAGCAGCTCCTGTCTGACAACATGAAAAGCCACCACATCGCGGCTGGATTTAAAAGGAGTCAATGGCGTGTATCAGTCAGGAAAAAATTACACTGCGATTTCTGAGGCTTCCTGGCTGAATAAGTGGCCGCATTACAACAATTTTGCAAATGACTGAGAGTCCAAATTCTTTCAAGATGACGCAAGAATCACTGCTACTGGAAATCACTCTGTCGCCAAGTTAGTATAGTGATCAAGTTAACTATCTTTAACAATTGAGTGTGACAAAATGGATTGAAAGAAAATTAAGAATCAATAAGTTTTGGACTGAAAAAGTCAAAACATAAAGCAGAAAAAAAAAAAAAAATGTCTGCAGATATGATGCTGCATGTTGCAAGCTCTTGTTAGGAAGACGATGAAACGTTAAGTGTTGTTAAATTTCAGTCAGGCCCGAAGATGCACAAACGACCTGATCCTACACTCTAAGCTTCAAATATTCACTGATTAATCTCACCGCAGCTTCAAACGCTCAAAATTAGGATTCTGGATCGCCTCAGAGAATATATGATTAAAAGAGCTCAAAGTGTGGTAAGCAATGAGGAAATATGTGACAAGTGCATCTCTCACATGTTCTCCCTCTTTTACGTTCTTCACTCAAGCTTTTTTAAAAGAATATTTTAAAAAAATAATTTTTTTTAGTTTATTCAAAACCGTTTCAACCCATTTTGCAAAGCATGGCGGGGATGGGCCCTCGCTGCTTGCAGCAGACCATCTTCTCTGCTGTCTGTTTCTGCAGCGTCACTCCGCCTGCAGCTTTGAGCGAGAACAGTCAGTTGCGGAATCGCAAGAGAGAGTCTGTCAGAAAGCAGAACATTAAGGGCTTGAGTGTATGACTGCTGGTAGATGCGCGCTGATGAGGAGACGTTCTGTGCAGAAATTTTTCAAAACGCCGTTCCAGACTTTCTGCGTGCGATTTGGAAAATGAAATGACAACCAAGACTTCATCTGAAGTCTGAAATGCTTTCGGATTGTTTCCTGACTTGCTCTTCATTCTTGATGTTTTTCTACTTTTTTTTTGTAGATTTTTTTCTGGGTAATGTAACTCATAAATTATCTGTATTGTAGGCTGTACCCAAAATACTTAAAAGAAAATGCAGCTTGTGAAGCTACTTGACATGTTATTAGTAGACATTTTCAAAGCAGCCAATCCAAGACAACCTTAGCCCTGATTGGCTGTACCACAAAGAGTAGAAATAAGGAAGATGGTAGAAGATTTATGTGCCAATTGAGTTTCCACCGTGTGTGTTAATGCATATGGAGGCCTTTAGTTCTTTTTGAGCATTTGAGCTAATGAAACAGGCTGTTTTTGTGGAGTGTTTGCAGATTTTAGCTATTTGCGAATGGTTTTGGACCGTCCACAACTACCAGGGGTCTTCGTTATGTGGAAGAAAAGTAACATCCTAACCTGACCATTTCCACAACAAAGCATGGTGGTGTCAGCGTCATGCTGCGGCGATGCTATTTTCTTTAACAGTGCTTGTGGGAAGACCGGTGGAATACAATTTAAGGCAATACTGGAGGAGAAAAACATTGCATTTCATGTTTTTGATGTTACAAAACGTGGGGGAAAAAATTCAAGTTGCGTTTTAGACTGCTTTGCGGTGCTGCATGGAAGAAGAAAAAATGGGATTTCTCACTTTTTCTGACTTCTCCACTTCTCTTTTTCGCTCCCCTGTACTTGTTTATTTACTTACAGTGGGAAATAGTGTCTGTAATCTGTAGAGGCTTCCAATCTCCAATAAATCTCAAAGAGAAGAGAACTTGTGTTGTGAAAACGTTTCTGTCACAACACATTTTCCTCAGGAGCTCAACAGTAACTATCTCAAAGGAGCAGATGTGTGTGTGAGGAGGAAACTGTGGTGATTGCTATCTATTATAGAAAAGCTTAAAAACAGGCCTCCACCGAAAATAATAAGAATACTGAAAAAAGACAACACTTTCAGGCAATCCTCCTGACTTTAAGAAACCTGAAGCAGGGATTGAGACGCACACTTCTAGTTTGGGTTTGCATTCATTTTTTACGCTGCAATCTGTTGAGCGATGTCTACAGGGTCCTTTCCTTAAATAATGGATGCGTCTGAAAATGGAGCATTTCCCCCACTGTAATAGCCCATGAATAAATCACGGCCGTGAACATTCACCCGCTCCAGCTCCTCGTGCTTGTTGCGTTGACAGTTTTGCCTGTAGAGCTCACCGGCGAAACAAACGCTCCATGATGCCGCCTCAGCATGACCATTTTCCCCATCCGTCCCTCGTTACTAGCTCCACTTTGGTTTAAAAACTTTCAGAAATGAACCATCGATGCCGTCCCGATGAAAGACGACCGGACGACACATTGTGCTGAGATCGATGCGGATGGATTGGTGTAACCCGGCCTCTAAGCGATGTCGGTTCATTTCATGGAGCAGGGGAAGCCGCAGTTAATTTGTCAAATGGTGCGGTGTACGGACGCTCATTTGAATCTGGTTTTTAATGAGTATTTGTTATAAAGATTGCATTTTCCGTCTAATTACCATTTCCTCCAGGAGCATGACTGTGTTTAATGTTTCACTGCTAATTAAACTTTTCTTCGTTTGCTGAGACATTTCCCTGGTTTCACAAAACAAAACGATATCTCACTTTTATTATTCCCTGGAAATTTTTTTTTGTCTGCTATTCCTGTTGTACAGTATGCTGTCTCTTAATTCATGTGGCTGTTGTGGGTTTTCTCTGCCAACAGGGTCAAAGGGGAAACGCCATTTAGGCCGACATCTCACCTACTGCAGCGATGATGAATCACCAGGAGTGTGCAGATGGCCAAGTGAAGACGGATGAGACGGACGGCGAGTGACGAACGACAGAGAGGTAACATGATAAATTTATGGCTCTGGGTCTCTGCTGGCATATATATTACAGTCATGTAGCGAGAGGCTTCCACATGTTCAATATTTGGTTAGATGCAAAAAAAGTAAGAGACTCATAAATTATCCGTATCTCTCCATGCATATGCTTCTGAAGCCAACAGTCTGAGAAACATATAGTGGTTTTACATGTAGAGAAATGTAGCTAGAGGGGTTAAATCTCACTTAACGATACATTTAAATAATTTTTTTTATAAATTAAATGACAAACAAGAAAAATTGAAATGAAAACATTACATTTTATAAGTTGATTACTGCTTTGAAAAATAAAGAAGAAGAAACAAACAAAAATAATATCTTGAACTTTCGGGCCACATGAGTTTATTGCAGTCTGAATCGGTTCAAGAGATACATGGGGGTTCAAAATAAGAGAGTGTTTCACTGTTTCACATGTGCAGTGTGTAATATAGCTAAAGGCTCTGATGAAATCTTGGAGGGCAAAGGTCAAGGAGAGAAGCACAGCCAAACTCGTGACCCTAAAGTTCCTCAGCGAGGATAGTACTACAACGGAGAGCCGCACGGCTGACCCGCACTGACTCTAGAGTCCCTTGGATAACAGTTGTAAAGCAAACAAAGTCTGTTGTTTTGTCCAATATTAGAGCAAAAGCCAAGAAACAAGGATTTCCGGAACATTTGTCAAAATTTCTGGGCACAAGCTTTTCTCAAATAGAGGCCGAATCCATACATCGCTGAATATCTGGGAAAATGATTATTTGCTTTTGGTCTTTTAATATCACTAAAAACTATTATTTAGAAAGACTTTGACTGAAGTGGAAATTTGTGAATATTCCATTTGTGTTTGTGTGTGCATGGAAAAGCTGCAACAGTTTTCCCACAAATTGCAGCATCATGTTGGTGCAAATAATGCACAAAATGATGCTTTGCCACAATTCCCAGTCAATCTGTGTTTTATTAAGTTTTTATTCTAATATGCTATTATATAATATATAATGAACCTCCTGGCCCCATGTATAATTCCTAACAGGAAGTTGTGGTTGTTTTTAAAGCAATCTGATTGCTTTTGGCTTTGTGCTACACTGCCCCCTATGGGTTTGGCATACCTCAGGAGTGTATGTATGCAGATTTATGTGATCTTGTGTATGATATTATTGTTTCTAAAAAATATCTTAAAAAAACAAAACCTTTAGTAACAAAAGTCCAGCTTTGAGCTTACTGTTTGGGAAGCTTTAATAAAAATATATATGTATAAAAAGAAACTAAGCAATAACGTATGTGTGACTATCAACCTAAAGTATGTTTTCTTTTTGTGCTAATAACATTTTAGTAGAAAAAGCAAAATGAAGTCTTGAAGTTGACTATGTTTAAATCTGTAAGGGTGGATTTATAATTCATAAATGTGTTTTATTCATTATTTATTTGTGTATTTCACTTTAAATTGGGTCAAGTTGAAAGATCTTACATTGTCTGCTGAACATTCAACTCAAAACTCTTAGATGTACAATAAAAAATGTAGAGGATATAAATCAAATCGTATGTTGTTAGATTTTTTTCCCCTTTTGAATCGAGAGGAAAACATTCACAGGGCGTCAGAAACGATCCAAGTTAAAACCCAAACGTGCGCATGCGTGTAGACCGCATCCGCTGCAATCGACTTGTTGATCTCGACCTAAATAGCTTCGGAAGAGCAAAGCGACACGTTTCAAAGCCCTGATGCTCTCGCGAATGTCGACAGCGCACGGCAACGGCATGCAGTCGCAACAATAAAGCAGACAGTAGAGTGACGGCGCGGGGAGACAACAAACGAGGGCGCGACATGAAACAGAAGGATTGTTACAGCTTGTGAAGTGTTGGCGTTTTTATTAAAAGCCTCGATGGGGAAGGCTGCAGATTGACGCCTCACCTGGAACAAGCATGTGCTCCTCGGATCAGGCACAAATAAAACTTCAGCGGCTTGTTCTCCTTTTATTATCCCTTTTTTCGTATGTATTTCTGCTATCCTTCTGCACTGTAACTCCAGTGCCCCTGAGTATTAATTATTTGTGCAGCTTTTGCTCTGATCTATGGTCTCCGGTTAGCATCTGCATGGATGCTGCAAGTCGAGTATGTCTAATACTTCACCACAGAGGATTCAGGATCTTTCTTTCATAACAGGAAACACAAAGCAAACTTTCAAATGAAAGAAAACATTAATAAGTGGTAGCATGTTTGTTGGGGGGAGTGATTAAGAGAAGAATCTCTCGGTTCTTTAGGCCTCTGTCAAACTTTTGGGGTCTGGCAGCACATCAGTCCAGGAGAACAAAAAGATTCGCTGATGAACCTGCATTATTCACACTGTCAGGGACACTCTGAGGTCTTAAAACGAGGCGTGAGCTCGGCGCCCTGGAGAGGAGTGGCGCCTCAATTAGGCGCTCATTTGAAATGAAATTAACATTACCCGATTCCCACCGCGCGCTGATGGGCGCTGGCCCAGGGACTCCAAGACCCACTTTATCTGGAGATCTTCCAGTCGTGTCACGTGACAGATTAAAAGATGAAAAGTCGCTCTCCGTTTTTTTTTCCGTGGTAGTTGTAATTAAATGCCGCCGGACTCATGGCGGCTGTTAATTCACAAAATGAATTGTGACTGAAAATTATTAGCAGGAAATTACACATCAATTGCACACCGCTGACTTGTGTAATATTTAGTGATATCAGAACAACTTAAATTTCTTCTATCTTCCCTTCTTTCTTTCTTTACCTGTAGAAATTAAATCAGAACGCTCTGCAGACAGCCGGGCTTTATAGCACATTAAGAAAAATCTATAATCATCTGGATTTTTGCCTGCGTGTCTGCGCTCTGCTGCTGTGCTTTGCTGTCTGCAGCTGTCAGGACAGGCTTTGCACAGCATGAGGGTTGTTCGAGTGAACGCACATCACAGCAAGAGATTTCTTCGGCACACTGTAAATCCCACCTTGTGCAGAAAAGCTTTTGAAAGTTAGGAATAGTGGCATTTACTCCGACTACCTTGCAGGGTCAGTCGTTTCAGTTTAATGCAGGTTAGTGCAAGAAAAAAAAAGTCATGCTGTCTACAGACGGTAGAGAAGAAACTTGCCTCCAGTTTTCACAACTTTAAATCTTGCTTTTTCTGTAGACTTTTATATTCTGTTTTAATGTTGTTCTCTCATCAGAATGACATACCTGACATGTTGCTTTGATTCTTTAATGCATGTTTGGGAAATCCTTTAATCTCCATGGCAACCATGCATCTGTGGGTGGACCAAGACGCAGATCCTCCTTGGAATGGCATTTTTCAAGCTTCCGCCTCACAGAAGCTTGAGGAAGCGAAGTGAAGAGCGACGCTCTCACTCGGCTCCTTCAGACTAGCCAGCAGCAGTTAGCAAACACCTGGCGGAACCTCTGCTGAGCTCATTATGCAAGCTACTTCTCAGCACAACAATGATAAAGACATTGCTAAAGGGTTAATTGAGGAGCGATGTTGCGATGACTTCCTGAAGGCATTTTTTTAACAACTGAAGTCACCGTATTTTCCGGTCTATAAGTCGCAGTTTTTTTTTCATCGTTTGGCCGGGGGTGCTACTTCTGTGTGGAAATTAACACATCATTATATCTTATCACGTTATTTTCACACTAAACTGTAAGAGGGCGCTGTAGGCCTGTGTTATTCAACGTTCGGAGTTCCCAGAGTTGTTTAAAAGCAACACAGAGGATGAAGATTTCATTGGGTTTAGTGATTTAGTAAACGAATGGTTTGGTAAACTTGTTAGCATTTTATTTATGCTATAGTTATCTGAATAACTCTTAATATGTTATGCTAACACACCAGGCACGTTCTCAGTTCGTTGTTTGTCATGTAACGTTGGCATACCGTACAATTATTCAGCCTGTTGTTGCCTCTATTCTATTTTTATTGCCTATCAAGAAGACATGTCTGTTCTTGGTGTTGGACTTAACAAATACATTTCCCTCAAAAATGCGACTTATAGTCCCGTGTGACTTATATGTGTATTTTTCTTCTTTATTATGCGTTTTATGGCTGGTGCGACTTACAGTCTGGAAAATACGGTAAAAGTTGATTGTGTTAAAAATGGCACTATTATCCTGGGAAAATACAAAAACTGCCCGTTTATTTATTTGATTTCTTACTGGAATAAATTACAAGAGCACAGACAGAACTTTTCAGACTTATATTTGAGACTACTATGCAAAAACTTGTATCAGTTTCCGTCCTCTTCACCCCTTGTTGGTGTGTCACATAAAGTCCAAACAAAGGTTATTGAAGTTTGTGGTTGCACTCTTTTCCTCCCTCCGTTAGGAAGTGCAGGGTCTATTCTCAGAGGCATTTCCTTTAATTAGAAAGCTCTCCTAGCCTGACTTGCCAGCTTAAGCAGAGGTTATAAACAACAAAGGAGAGTATTTTTACTTTATTTATTTATTTTTTTTCTCCACACAAGTTCAATAATTTAAAAGATTCATCTGAGTTGTTGAGCTCACCCTCACCGCTGTTGGTTTTCTAGCTTGAATTGAGATCATTGAACATTGAAATCAAAATTAATGAGGTATCGCCTACGACGCACGCTTCTTATGCTCCAAGCAAGCTGAATGAAATAAAATAAAAAATAAGAAAAAAAAGTGAATATTCTTCATAGGTTATGAACTTAATTGTCAGCTGGTTTCTCCCAGGTTATATGCATTTGGAGCATAAGTTTTTTTACAGTCCTTAATATCTTAAAGGAATAACAAATTAAGAGATAGAATCAGTTGTAGTCCAGTTCAGAGTTTTTGTTTTCCTATCAATTCTTACTATTTGCAGCTATTTTTTTGTGGAAGCCAAAAAAAAAAAGAGGCGAAAATGGAATATTACTTAATAATAATAATAATAATATTAAAATGGCATGCTGAATGTCATCTATGTACAAAAACATAATTATGGGCAAACATAGCAGATGGATCATAATTGCCAGAAACACGACTAATTCAAACAAACAAACAAAAATAATTACTGCCCCCAGAGAAAACTTTGTTGATCATCTCTGGCCAGAAAACAAATGACAGTCTGCTGTTTGTTTTCTGCTGAATCACAAACTAAATGATATTTATGTACCTGTGTAAAATATTTTATCATCTGCTGATCAAAATCATAAAGTTATCACTTTATCACATAGTTAGGCATCCAAAATGATATGAATTACATGTAAAAGTTTTCAGTGAGTTTATTTCCTCTAAATTTTACAAAATTATTCAAACAAGAATGGAGGTCCAACTTAAAAAAAAATGACCTTATTTGTCACAGATAATCAAATCAAGTTAGTCAAACTTATATTATTTACGTTTCCTTAATATGTTTTCTTGGAGAAACTTAAATATACATCATGTACATCATAATCTTAAAGAGTCACTGCAGGCTGCAGCAGCTTCAACTCACTGGACAGAGACATAAGTCATGTTTCACACTCTGGCTGGTGACACTGAATTCATTTCAGGACAATTTGCTGTATATGATGCTGAAAATCGTCTTTTATGATGTACAAATCCGATTTCATCATCCAACATGGTTATCAAACATACATTTTATATATTACACACACAAACTGGCGTCCAGGAACAAATGCAATGTCAACTGTACTGAAATATGGAGCCGTTTAAGGACAAAGTAACTGTCTGTGGTGCTGAATAAGTGTTCCCATGTTACAATCCGGTGTGATAAATGTCTCCGTTTACTGTGGTTGCAGTTGAATACCGTCTCTGTCATTCGTTGTCCTTTAAGTTTTTTTTTTTTCTGCCCACGAAGTTTACAACCGCGACACTTTGACGTCTTGGTACTTGTCCATGGGCATCAAAACCTTCATATGCTTCTGTAACGAGTGCGGAGCCCTGTGTTCATCTGTGGCCAGGGAACATAAGTCACACGTAGAGGGCTTTTCACGGCGCTGAAACTCCAAAAGCTTTTATCACGTGCCGTAATTCTAAAGCAGAGTAGAGCCGCTGAAAGATGCATAGCATCTCTGTCCAAGGTCCTGAAGTGCTAGTGGCCCCTGTCGCTGTCCAAAGTGCTGAATATGCATTCACGGTTGCTGTCCGTGGTGCTGAGAAAAGCCAAGAGAGGGATTTCTCAAGCTTAGAAAAAAAAGGCATTAATTGTGGTGCAAAAATAAATTTGATATCAAAGCCCAAAGTGCTGAAACGCCGCTCTCAAGACTTAAGTTTTACATCACAGTGATTACAGCTTATGTTGTTGTCCATACTGGTAACATGTTGATATTTTCTATATGCCAAGCATCTTGAAGCGTGAATGATGCTGATGAAACGTCTACTGTATAAACGCCGACTGCTCTAAAGTACTGGCTTATGCTCCCGGTTTGTTCATGTAGCATAGCAGGTTGCCAGTCATTGCATCAGTCTGATTCATGTTTGGGTTTTACAGCCATGGCTTCCAGTAAATATTTGATGATTCCTCTGTTGCATTTTGACTGTCTTCACATACTCAAAGTGCTGGGAGGGAGTAAATATAAAGTACGTTTAGGGCATTTAAATTGGAAATTTTCCACCATTTAACTTGGTTGTTGATCTCCATTAACCCTTCTTCGAATAAAGATTAAAATTGCAAAGTGCGCAGTGATATTTTTATTAACTCATTCAAATGCTCATTTGTTACAGCACTCTTGAAAAAGAAGATAAATATACTCTGTACAGTAATCTAAAACTCCATATTTACATCTAATTGTGTATTTGTTTCCACATATTTTCCCCTCTATGAAACAAGCTGTTGCTGAGACAAACCGCTTCTTGGGAGCCGCTTCTTGGGAACGCAAGCCCCCCAAACCCCCTCGAACTACACAGTCGTGACATAACATTCACCCCAACTCCCCCGCGTGTCACTGTGGCCGGTTCTGCATCGATGACCGTCAGTCGCATTCTGTGTTCCTGCGTGTAGAGGAGCTGTCTCACGGCCCGGTTCTGCTTCAGATAGTTTGTGTCGTCAGGCTCCTTTGTGTCTGGACCCGTTGTTCTGCACGTGTTGAAACCTCAGCTTGTTTTTTCTCTTTTCTGGCTCTTTTTCTTTTTAGTGAGAACCAGTACAAAACCTTTTCTTGTCTAATTTTTCTCAGTTAGTGTGCAATTCTTACAAACTCTATGTGCTGGTTGTAGTGTCTAACCACCGACTGGCTCAAAATGAACCTGCTGCTTAGCATACTATAGTGGGAGTCTTATGGTGTCTAGAATAACTCCTCAGCTGCCTAACTAGCTTTACCAAGGAGTTCATATGAAAAGTGAAAGAGCTGCCATGGAACAGCAAGCCTGCATTAGTTGTGGTACACTGAGTGCACAATGAAATGAGAATTTAAAACCTTGGAAACAAGCCCAGAAACCATTCACACAGAGGGCAACATGCATCTCCACTATCATGCTCATAATGACCGAAAGCAAAAGACCGAATAGCCTTGGCGTAAGAGCGGCTAATTCTACAAGATTGCTGAAAACCTGGGGGAAAAAAAGCTGTAGCTTTTGTTCCTTTACAAACCTGGAGGCTTGAGTAATAATTAGGATTGATTGAGAAGTTCCACTTTACTGATGCTGTATTTAACGTGCAGTTTTGAGAAATAAAATGGGGGCGGATGGCAGACTGAACTCATTAAACCTATAATAAGTACAAATGAAAACGGTATCAGTCGTCTTTGTCCTCATGTTTTACAATTCTTGAATTTTCTAGACGTACTGCAACCTCATAGTGTCATATTTCTCAGTCTGATGACCATAAGTCTTGAATTTGCTGTTTATGCTGTTCTCTTTTCAAAAAGAAAACAAAACAAAAAATGAACAAAAATAAAAACAATTCCGCTAGCAACTGAAGAGGCTAATAAACTATCTCTACCGTTTATGGATATGCTAACTTTTGCAGCATGTTCTTTGCTTTCATGTCAGTACAGCATGAAGCTACTTTAAAACTATGATAGGTGACTCTTTTCTTATATATATATATATATATATATATATATATATATATATATATATATATGCAGTCATAATGCCTGGTTCTATTTTTTGTAATTCTGTGCTAAACTAGTGACCTCATCTAGCTAGAAAGTTTTTATTTGCTGGTAGGTAGCCTGCTGTTATTTCACTGCATATTTTTGTTGCTCAAAATGGAGTGATGTTAGGATTACCCATAAGTTGTGTTGTTATTTTCACAACATAATGCTTGATAAAACTCAAGTTTCTCTGGCATGCAGCACCAGAAAACAGCTCATGAATAATAGACAGTAAAAAGAGGGATGTTTTTAGGCTGCTCTCTTACAGCTTCCCTTTATGGAAAAGCAGCAGCCAAGGAACTTACTCATGCATGAGCTTGCAAACAAGAGAAGCTGGCACTGCTAATGATGGATAATGTAGCTACCTTTCCTCAACAGTTCATTACACAGGTTTCCTCTCTGATCACTTAAACATCGCGATACATGTGAGTGACTTAGATATCCATTTATGTGTGACTGTTTGTTCACATTTTCTCTTGATTTTTCAAAATTTATTACATTTAACCTGACTTGCAAAGCTGTTAATTTGGCAGCGAAATAAGACTGTCTGACAAAACAAAGGAATAACTGAACGCTCATGCTGTGAAGATACACTTAGGCCTCCTGCACTAATTGCTTAAGCTTAGTAGAGCAGATAAAAAATTGAATTGGTGATCATTAAGAAAATCTTTAAAACTTACAATCTGAATAAGAAAGTGAAATTGAGGTGCAGTTTCCGTAAAGTTTTTTTTCACCCAACATAAAACCTGAACATGAACCCAAACCTGCACATTTTTTTAAGCATAAGCCATTCTTTCACATGTGCCAAGAAGAACGAAAGCTTCTGCTCTTCATCAAAATTATCACCAAAATACAGGAGTTGCTAAGCTACATAAATGTTGCTTAGAGAGAAAAAAACAAACCCCGAAGATATTCTTAAATTTGGCACTCAAATCCTGATTGAAGAGCCTCAAACGGTAACCGAGAGCCCTCGGATCTGACAAGGCTCTCAAAAGCAGGGCTCTGATCTCAGGGGGAAGAAGGAAGATGCGAGGACAGGGTTGTCGTGAAATGACACCGGACTCCTAAAACGGGAAGCGAAGTCGCGTTGACAACGCCGTAACCCCCGCAGAGAAGTCTGGTGTAAATGTCAGCTGTGATTTTACCAGTAAGTTTCAGGTTCATGAACTGTAAAGCAGAAGAAGGAAGGTTTTATTAAAAATGCAATGTTGACGTGGACCATGAAATCCTGACAGTGTTGTCTCCTAATGAAAAGATCCTTCAATTTGACAATTAGTGACAGTGTGTTTATTTTAAAGAAAAATAATGCTAAAATAAGCACATTCCTATCGTAATAGGAAGTATTACTTTCTAGAAATATCACTTTGTTATATATTCATCTACATCATCTTTCTTTTTTGTGATATAAACTTTTGCGTTTTCTTGCCATGATATCTGATATTTGCTAGTTAATTAACTGCCTTGGTAGCAATTCTTCAGTCGGATTTAAAAAAGATGTTCTAGTTTTGTTTATTTTTTTTTTAACATTTGCTTTAAAACAATTTTGCCGTAAAAACGATGACCATTTTCTGTCTGGTAGCCAAACTAGGAATTTTACAGCGGTTCATAAAATCCCGAGCTAGCAGCTTTCCAGAATCACTTTATTTTTTTGGCAATTATACACAGCTGTGTATAGAGTGGACTATAGCCTCGTCTCTATGTGAAAAGAAAAATCCCTGCGCTTTTGAATTCTCCAAGGGACAGAGTTGAACGCTTTCTCCAAGTCCGCTGAACATTTCTCACTTTCTGCTCATTTTTCCTCCACATTCTGTTTCTTTCTCTTCTATTTATTTTTTTTTATTTTGGTGACACCAAGTCGTATCGTCAGTGTTGGTGCGCAACAGCAAGCAGGTCAGAAGAATCTGGACATCTGCTGAGTGATAGCGGATCCTTGTGGGCGGGTAGCTTGGACAAAATTTACATCACACAGCCTTTCTGGACAGTGGAGCAAGCAGACTTTAAAAAAATGGAAATTATCCTCTTACAAGACCAAATCGGAATTATTAATGGTCAGATTCTTTGTTAAATTGCACCATTGTTTTGTTTCTTTTTATTGATCCTACTCGAAGTGATTGCACAGACTTTATTTCCGGCCACTTCCCACGAAATCTATCACCTGCCTCTGTGTTTGTTTCAAATATAATTACCTGTAGTTATCTGCTTGTGGCAGACGTTTTACTCTTCCACATTTTCATTTTTATTGATAAGAATAAAAAATTACAACTAATGGGAGAATTTGCAAATCGTTTATTGTTGCTGCTTTTATTCAACCTGTTGTTAATCACCTCAGAGTTTGCTCCTGCACTTGTTTTTCGTAAGGATAAATCAAGATGTAAACTTCGCTTGTGGAATGTCTTCCCTAATGCCGCTGTGGCCTCCCTTCCACGCTGGCGATACAAGACTGCTCCAGCCCCTCAGGTCAGCCATTCATAATTCATGCATCGGCGTCGGAGATGTAATCACATTTGTGCTTTTCCTCGGAGAACATCCGACCCCAGCACACACACTGTCAGGATCATCAAATCCTCGGATGGAAAACAAATATCACATCAGACAGGATCTTGACAGCGATCACAGATCATCTTCCCAAAGTTGTGAGCTTTGTGATTGTTCACATTCGGGGCTCGGGTTTCACCGGGAGCACAGAGGGAGGGAGAGGATCTAATTGCTGACATGACACATGGTTTGAGCTTTGGCAAAGATGGAATATATATATATATCCTCACAATTTCTACCAACAAATATCTACCCAGAAAAAGAAACAACAAAAAAACAAAACAACTCCTAAAAACTGCACAGATTTTACATACTGATTTCTCAAGAGCTTCTGAAACTTAGGAGCATCTCTTTTCATATGATTTCCTGTCAATTACCGAAAAAAAAGAAAAAAAAAAAAAACGAGTGGGTAACGCTTCCAAGTTGAGACAGAGAAAGAGAGCGAGAGAGCAGAAGAAAAAAAAATGAAAAGACACTGATTCAGCAGAGATGAACCGGCTGCTATGGTAACAAGCCACGGCAGCATTAATTGTGGCATCTCACAAGACAGAACTAAGACTCTGTCACTGAACAGAATGGTTGTTTTACCCTAAATTAGAATGTGTTAAATATATGTTTGGATAAAGGGTGGAAAAGACACAATGGGGAAAAGAACCAGGTTAAGATTCAACAGTCACGCTGTTAGCATCGTGATATATTTAGATGATAACGGTATTCAACAGAAACTATTTATGTTGCTACTTCTTTGCAATACTTTTTACTTTAAAGCAAGTTAACACTTTAATACCATTCGAGACTCGCGTTTTCTCATGGGTTCTATGAAAACTCAACATTCAGACGCCGCAGGTCTTCAAGTTCTGCTTGATCTGGTCTGTTTAGTGTCCCAGATGCCTTTTCTTGAAGGTTACTTGGATGTTTATTCGATCGCACAACGGGTCAGAGGTTCCGGATTGATACATATAGATTGTCAGTCAAATATTATGCTGATTGCCCATACAGCCAGCCCAATCAATGAGCTTCTGATGCTCCTGCTGTTTCTGCCTCTGTCAATAGCTGGATTGACTTTGACTCGGCACTTAAACAGCCAGAAATTGCAAAACCATATAATTCTTATTCATAGAGGTTATTAAAGCATTTTCTGAGATTGTCTACCTGAGTCATGATTAAATTTCATCTAGTCATGTTTTAGTCATCAGTAGGCTTCTAAGGTTTTTGATTAAAAAAGAAACTTATTTTGGAAAGGGTTTTACTGCTTCCTGTTTTCCTTGTTGGCTGATGAATCCAGATGATTCTTCTTCATAAACCCTTTGCATTTATGCATGTGTTCGCAGCAAACATGTAAAGATTATTTAATCAGATGAAAAGAAATAACATTTGGTAACTGCTTCCTATTCTAGATTTTAAAGTGCGCTTTCTGATGGAACCTGAACGTGTTGCATGATTGCTACCTTGCGAAGTACAAATCCCATGGTTCAGGTTTAAAATTAGTGCATTTCTACCCAATTCTACTTGCACTGTTACCCTCTGGTCTGAATAAGCTAACTGTAACATTGTTATCGACATGCAGGGAGTCTCTGTTGTGACTCGTGTGTGAGATGATTACAGAGCTCTGTGGAATCTCACATTTCATAAAGTCCCAAGGGGCAGGGCAAATAAAACCCAACACTAAAAGCCAATCAATAGCATTCAATCAGGACGCACCCAAGATTGCTTGCAATTTCCCGCTCTCATTCTGCCGCTCGCATCAGGCGGACATATCTAAGCGGCCATTGTTGCAATCACCTGTGATGCTCCTGTGATATTTAGACGGCTGAAATCAGTCCATGAGCCAAATGACGGCTCATTCGCAGGCATTCCTGCTTTTGTGATCAATCAGCCAGGTCCCAGTCGAGTGAATAAAAAATGAAAATGTGATGCCTATGTGTCATGCCTGTTGTGGTTTGAGCATTTGGTGAAAATGTCGCTGTCAACAAGATGTCAGATTCAAGAAATTTTGTATCAGAGATAAAGACAGATTTCTTTTGATTGCCTGTTCAAACCTTCCCTGAGTGAGACATCTCCAAAGACCGAGGGGATTTGATTTTACCGAGATGGAAAAGTTTTCTTTAACCTTTCTTCAGATTTGAATAGAAAGGGGGATTCTTTTGACTCTTTTGAGTCATTTGACTCCAGACTTTGACTGATATCCTCTGAAACTTTGATTTTGTCGCTTTTGAACCCCTCAAGGTGGACTTGCCGGTGTGATCGATTATTGTCCTGCACATAATCGAAGTGCGTTTGAGCTCGAGGTCACAAACTGATGGCCAGACATTCTCCTTCAGGGTTTTCTGTTAGGGAGCAGAATTCATGGCTCCATCAAGTACTATTAGTTAATTAAAACCAATATTATGATTTTTCCTCTGGATTTTATTATTTTTTTTATCTCTCTGCCAACCAAGCTAGCTTGAATGCTATCTATCCATTCCAGAATGTGTTATTTTCTTCATCTGCTGTCCACATGTGTCTAACAGTTAACCCTTGTGAGAGTGAAAGTTGCACCATGAACCTTTCTGGTCGCACATCACGCTAATTCAATTCGACAGTATCTGCATCCCATCACCCTGCTGAGCTCCATGCAGTTATTCCTTTGGATACATTCAGATACATAATCCAATTAGCTTTGACTCCAAGATAAGTACCCTCTCCTCCTCTTCTCCCTCTCCTCACCCCCCCCACCTCCTCTTCTTCATACAAATGTGATTTATCCTGTTTGGAGGATTATCTCGCAGTCTAAACGCTCGGCCTACAAGGACTGAGCTAAGCTTATGTGGAGTCAGAATTGTTTTTGTTAATTTTCTTTGGTGGGAACAAGATGCTGAAGCGTGACTAAGCGGCGTGTGTACTAGTGCGCCCCCCCACCTGCTGCATTGGAAAGCACGGACGCTGCAGCCACAACGCAAAGCTAGCTTTAAGTGCTCCCTGGAAGCAAATCTGCATAAATGTTGTCCAACCCCTCCCACTATTGTCCACTTACTTACCCATAATTCAACTGTTTGGAGAAGACATCACATGTCAAAGTCCAGACCAAAATGCAGACCAAAGTCAGAATGGGCTAAATTAATGTTTATAAATTTGTTTATTATTATGTTCAGTTTATATAATTATGATTTATGAAATTTAATTAATTTATTTGTGTGCAAATACCAGGTAGGATTTAATTATGTTATGGTTAAGATCAGCAATATTGAATTGGCAATAAATTCTGTGGGAACACATTGGTTTTATTTGCCATGCACTTCTGCCACATAAATTGTCTGAATTTATGTGGCAAGTACTCATTTAATAAAATTAAATTAGTACTTTTTACTTAAACTTGAAGTTCTTAAAATCTACTCACGTTAATAGTCATTTTGTTGCCAGTTTAGTTTTTTTAGGCAACTGTCACACTTTTCTGATCATCTCTTATACAAGATTTAATGTCCACAGATCCATCCATCCATCCATCCATCCATCCATCCATCCATCCATCCATC